>OY720052.1:309915-573414 GCA_963082485.1 Eudonia mercurella | reverse complement strand
AGAAACCATAAAAACGGGGAAGTTTTTCGATTTTTTTGATGAGAAGTGTATTATGCCAAATTATATTCGGACTAACTTATTGCATGATCTTATGATATTATGATCGCGCTATTTGCTGTGATTGTTGTGTACACCGTGACTGGCTAGACGACGGACGCGTTAAATGAAGGAGGCGTATAAGAAGCCGATACCTGTTCCATTAAAAATAAAAAACACCACCTTAATTTTATTACTTTTTTCCTAACTAAAATGGTCTTTCTGTTTATTTACAATTTACTACGCGGGCGAGCGAAGCGACCAGTGCTTGAAACCGATTTCATTAGGGTAAAACCTGTACTATCGTAAAGTACCATTCCGGTGCGGAACCAAATAGGACCGATATTTAGAACCTAAATAAACCGGTTTATTTCTAGCGATCGCTGGCTGCGACTTGTTGAATGAAATACCCGCGCGGCGCGCGCCAGTGTTGCGTGCGTCGCGAGCGCAGTCTTATTCATAAAGTATATCTTATTTTGATAATTGCGCGCAACCTATCAACATGGATCGAAAACGTAAATCAAGTATTGATCATTTTAAATTTTAACCAGTTTAAAAAAAAAATTCTAAACCGGTTCAAAAACCGGTTCAATGGAACGTAACCTTTTTAATAAATTTTCATGCATAGTTTCGTGAAACCTGTTCAAAAAATTAACCGTTTTCCAAGCCCTGGAAATAAAATATATTTATACTTATTTTATGTATACTTATGGAGAGCAATAAATGATGGAATTGAATTGAATTGAATTGAAGCGACTAGCGAGTCGTGTTCCGCGCGTGCGGCTGACCTTACTCGTGCGTGTAGTACATGCGAAACGCCGATAGTTCAATTTTAAAAAACGCGTAATAACTCGCGTGTTTTAAAATTCGCTATAACCTTTTTTAACTAAAAGGGATGTAGATAAGTTACTAGTTTACCTCCTTAAATGCGTCCTTCGTCTAACCACGTGAATAAGCTAAGTTTGTTATAAAATTAACTGGAATATTTGTATTGTGACTTTTACTGATCTCTGCATGCTATAAAGTGCGATCCGATCCGAATCCCTTGGAGAAGCTAGTGCGTGATGCGGTACCATCTAGAAAACCTCCGGTGCTTCATTTTACACGGCTTGAGGAACCTGTGGCGGCCTGCCAGTGTTCCCGGTGTCGACCTATGGGAGGTTGTGATGATGGAGGGTTCCATGGAGATAGTAAACAACGACTGCGTCTCTGTATGTGATGTTGTATATTTACAGTGACTACATTGAGACTAATTTATTATCTAAACCTTAGAAGACTATTTATACAATAATAACTATGTAGATGTTGGAGGGAGGATGCCGTGTCTTATCTTTATTAGATCTACACGCGATTATGAATGCGTTTACAAACTCTTTAAGGGGGTGCCGCGCGGAATTTCGAAAATTTACGTGTTTTTAAGTCACTGGTGCTAGGCGCTGAATAGGTCATATATATTAAAAGGACTAGTGTAGGTTAGCTTGATCCTTTCACAAGGTCATGGTTGTCTTGGAATTGGAAACAAATACCCAGAAACTGCATAAACAATACGTAAAAGTAATGATATATAAAACTTATTTCTTCAGAAACTTTGTAAATTTAGCACAAAGGAAACAATGATCCGACATCAAAATGTTTGTATTGATATTACGCAGGCCACTGTTGTCTTATTTTTCAATAAAAAAATATGAATATGAAAATATTAAGACTTTTAATTTTTTACCCAAACGCCTATGACTTTACGAAAGTAAACATTGCTCTAATTAAATCACCAGGCTATTCTGTACAGATATTAGTGTGCGTGCGTATTCGTAGTCGTGCGCCGTTTGACAACGGCGGCAAGGTGTGACCACCACTGCCACGCGCCGCTCGCTCGCTATCATAAAGAAACTTGAAACTCGCAGTTTTGCGTCCGAGCTGCACCCCCTTAACCACACGTGAGGATAAGTAGACCGCCACAGTACCCTTTAAGTTTTCGCCGCCCCCCAAAAAAACCCGGTGAACCTGAAAATGCAAAACCAGAGGAATCGCAGACGCGTTGCTGGCCTTTGACTTGTTGAACAAAATTCGAAACCTATGAAAATTTAATTTGAATTTAGAACATCAACATTAGGATTTGAAAACCTTATATTATATACTATTAAACGACATTTGACATATATTCCTAAATATAAACATTTTTCTGATAATCCTTACAAAACATAAACTTGCAAGGTGTTTCGATTTTTCTGATGAGAAGTGTATGTTGTGCATATTTTGATTTAAGTTTATCTATTGGAAGACAACTGTACAACGAATGTTATGTATACCTATAATTGGCAAACATATTTAAGACACTACCTTTGTAAAATTTATTTTAATTGTTTATGTGTATTGCTGTTGAAGTACCTAAAAAAATAATCATTTTAATCGCCTTTGTGGTCTAGTGGTTAAGACCACCGGTTTAGACCCAGAGGTCCCGGGTTCGATTCCCAGCGGGGGGTACATCTTTATGTACTCGGTTTGGTTGGTGGTAGGACTTATTTGTCCGCCTGGCTAGCTACCACCATCTTATCTAAATATGTCGCCATAACATCAATGTTTGTAGCATTGTTGTGTTCCGGCAGCTAGAGATAAGATAGCCAGTGCCTCAGTAGTTGAGGGTCCCGGGTGAAGTGCGCTTCCATCATTGGCTTTATCATCACTTAACATCAGGTGAGATCAAGGCACTGTGCTTACCCGTAAATATAAAAAAAAAAAAATCATAAATCTAATTAGACCAAGATGGCATTCATCATCCATTCAGTTAACTTAGATGATTTTTAGAGCCCCATCACACTAACGTTTGCCCAGCATAGACGTCTAAATACTATCGCTTGTCGTTTATATAAATAAACGACAAGCGAAAGTGTTTAGACTACTATAAAGTAGCGGACTGCGGTGACTTTGAATCATTGCCGTTGGCTGGTTGGTTGTCGTTTAAAACTTGGTCCGGAACTGATGCATGTCGATGTCGACCCACTCCTTCTTGCGCTGCAGTATCTCGGTGGCGTTGGTCGGCGCCGCCTTCATGGTCGTGGTCAGCATATAACACGGCCCGCGCAAAATTATCATCCACTGGCCGCGATAGTTCTTCAAGTAGTGGTCTGGTGAGCAAACAGTTTCAGAAACGACTTTATTTATTTAAAAGCTTAGATTAAAGTTACAAGCTAGGAACATATTCAAAATCGTTTCAGACATGTATTCCTTTTTAATTAAACCAAATGTCAGCCAGTAACAACCAACAATCCAAACAATCAGCAAAACTAAATGAATGATAGGTAAAAAAAAAAACAAATGTTGAAATAATTTTTCGAGAGCAGGATTTGAACCTGCACCCTTCTGACATTCCGGGTCAGGTGCTAAAAAGTGTTTAATAATTTCGGCAGGCTGGTTAGAACCACGATAGCTCAATTGGAAGAGCACCTGACCCGGTATGTCAGAAGGGTGCAGGTTCAAATCCTGCTCGTTAAAAATCTTTTTTTAACATTTGTGTTTTTGCAATTTGTTCGCAACAAAATTTGCGTTAAAAATTATTTGAATATTTTGACATGTTATTGTTTTGAAGGAGCTAAAATCAAACGTAGGTGAATAAATAATATTCATTCAGTGTCTATATCAAAGTATAGAAATCTGTCTGATTAATATTGTGTTGTGATTGTGACACGCACATACATTCTGCATGCATGCATAGTCAAATTTACTTTTATTTATTTAACTACCTATGAAGCAGGACCATTTGCGGCTGTTTACCCTACACACTACACTACATACAGCGTGTCCCAAAAACGAAAGATAATCCTTTTGCTGCGGGTGGGTTATATCATGTCGTACCGCATTCTGGAATTTCAGTTTAGTGAACGTCTCGGTTTCCGAGATATCGTTTTTTTTATTTTTTTTTTAGAAAAATCTTCCCTCTTTTTGTTTATTTCATGCCATTTCTACAAATTGATAACTTTTTTAAGCCTAATTTTTTTTTAAATACTCATGGTTATTTGTTTCATCTAAAACAATATTCTTTTGTTCCCTAAAGTACTGAGAAAACCACATAAAAAAAATCTTATGCAAAGTTTTCATACAAACTCAATCAAACGGCTGACTTTGATAGCCTGTGGTGTAAAAAAAATGTCCGAGGCAGACCGTGCCAATTACTTTAAAACATTGCTTTGTTAATGTTTATTTAAAAATGGTATTACTGTTTTACATTATTTTTTTATAAAATGTTCAAATAATTTTTAACGCTGTATACCTAATGTTTCATGTAGGTGTGTATGTGTAGTCACTACACTGTAGTGTGTATGACAAAACAGCCGCGGACGATCCGACCTAAAAAATCTGACTTGCCCCCCCCCTAGGCCAGAAGCTGGGTACGCCCATCTAAACATGCACACTAGCTTAGGTCCAAGACACCGTACTCGTAGAACAAGGGTACGAAGAACCGGTTCACACGCGCTCTATACCAGGTACAGACATGTACCTGGGCGCTTCTCTCCTCCTCCATGGCCCGGTCTACCCGAGCCGAGGTCCGAGCCTTTAGAGGCACCCTCGGGTGGTTCCCCTCCCCGATCCGATCCGAACCCTTCGGAGAATCTAGTAGAGCACGGGAACGCGCACTAGTGCGCGATGCCGTTCCCTCTAGAAAACCTCCGAAGGTGATTCGTTTCACACGGCTTGAGGGACCCTTTACGTTCCTCGCCGCCTACAAAGAAGCCCGGTGAAGCTGAAAATGCCGTCTGAGGCAATCAGCAATCTCTCTCCAAAAAAAATGTCTGCGGTCTGCGGTCGCTGTGCGCCGCAGTGTCGCCACGCTTGAAATCATAGAATCTAGTAGTGTCGCTTGCAGTCTGCGGTCCGTCTCGGATTTGTACCTTTTTAGGCTAAAGGAAATGTTACATTCACGGCTCCCGCCCACGACCGACTTTTTGTGCCCGATAATCGGACCGATTATTTCACCGAAGTTTTACTTAGTACCGATTTTGAGACCGATTACTTATAGTCGGTGCTTATAGGATATCGACTACTTATAGGACACGTGCGTTGCAACATAGAAT
The DNA here is from genome assembly GCA_963082485.1 of Eudonia mercurella. Lineage (NCBI taxonomy): Eukaryota > Metazoa > Arthropoda > Insecta > Lepidoptera > Crambidae > Eudonia > Eudonia mercurella. The sequence continues at coordinate 568,312 of OY720052.1, read as the reverse complement.
TCCATACTTTTCATTTTCAGCGACTAAAAAAATCTGTCACCGGTTATCGGACGTGGGCGGGGCTCTAAGTAGCTTGTTGTATCACTTAAGAAATGAAATGAAAATGAAAATACCCCTTATTGTTCACCATAGAAAAGATTACCCCCATATTCATAAAAACTATTTAAGCATAATTTAGTTAATCATTGTTTTGTCTCTTTTTCTCAAATTCAAAATAAAGTTTGTGTGACGTTGACAAAACAATATTTAACTAAATAATACTTAAATAGTTTGCATTTGCAATGCAAGAAGGCTGGCAGCTATCTCTGCCAGCGTATTAGCTTGGAAATCCAGAGCAGGCAATGTTGCCAGCATTCTTGGGACCGTTCCCATGAGCCCACAGTTGGAGGACATCTTTTATTTATAGGTATTTAGTTTTTAATCTCTTTGTGGTGTATACCTATTCTAATTATATGCTTAATAAATTCCATATTATCATTTAAACCCTTGGGCGTCGAGCAACCACCAGGTGGCCGATAACAATTAAAGTTCTATTGTGTCTGGTATTCGCGCGCTCGAGCTCATTTGTTTTCGTGATAATCCAAAAATAAATGAATTGGTTTCTTATTATTCAAGAGGACAATATACACTTATGCTTCTTATATGACATGTTCAAAGCTAAAGAATATAACCATACTAATAAAAGATGCTACATAAATATGCAGACTTTAAGGCAAAACATGTATACATGTGTATACACGTATGTAACATGTATACATGTATAAAAAAGCAGGCATGCTGGATGCACCTTTAGAGCATTAAACCAAAGGCGTAAAGAATAAATAAATACAGATGATGCGCAATGATGATGATGTAAAAAAAAAGTAACGTTACTTTTCTAGTGCGGATTGGTGGTTGTTAACGACTGCTAATGCAGCCGGGACCAACGGCTTTACGTGCCGACGAAGCGCGGATAAGCTCGAAATGATACAGTTTTTGTCACCCATCCGATTACCAGCCTTTGCGAAAGTTGCTAACCTTAGGAATTGCCACGAGCTCCTCTGAAAGTTTCATTAAAAACATTACAACTTTTTGAAGTGTACATACAGTGGCAGTTAAACCAAAAAGAGATAAAATTTAAAAGACTTACTTCGAGCTGAAAGAAACAAAACAGAAGGTAAAAAAAGGAGTAGCTCACTTATTTATTATTTTGAAATTGAAAATTGCCGAACAAACATAAACATAAAATACATATTTGAAAAAAGACAAAGTGTTGAAAAAATTGCACGAGCCGGATTCGAACCCGCACCACTCATCGCACTATCCACTCCCCATAATATCAGCACATGATTATTAATAGTAGCATTCCATTTTATTAGTACCTACGTACTATATCAGCTTCTGTTACCTTACCCGTAAATATTTAAAACAAATGTATTTTTCATTTCTCATGCTCGTAAAGTTGTTCTTTATGTCGAGAGAAGGCTGCAAAAAATGGGTTTGTGTATAAAGTAATTTCTTCTTTTAAGACTAAGGCAATTAGGCCTTACAGCCACATACACAATACACCTTCATGTAATTGATATATTGTTATGAGTTAGGTTATATTATTTTAATTTAATTACGACATAATATGTATTACTATCCAAAATACAAATTTACGATTAATACGGGCGTGAATTTACGTAAAAAAATATAACGCAAATATTTATAATAACTTGGCATTACGGCTCAGATCATAGTCGAACGTCACATAGTAGAAAATTTAAAAAAAATAAGAAAAATAAATAAAATTTTCTTGTTTTGTTTTATTTCAGCAGCAAAGCAAAAGCAGAGTGTAAAACTGGAGTATAAAACCCATTTTAGCCTCGACGTGACTATCCACCCTCGCCGTACTGGCTCGGGTGGCTATATGCACGTCTCGGGTAATATGACTCGTTTTATGCTCTTGTTGTCCAATCTACTATTATACGTTTAAAGGGGTGCCGCGCGGAATTTCGAAAATTTACGTGTTTTTAAGTTACTGGTGCTAGGCGCTGAATAGGTCATTAACATTAAAAGGACTAGTGTAAGTTAGCTTGATCCTTTCACAAGGCCATGGTTGTCTTGGAATTTGAAACAAATACCCAGAAACTGCATAAACAATACGTAAAAGTAATGATATCTAAAAACTTATTTCTTCAGAAACTTTGTAAATATAGCACAAATGAAACAATGATCCAACATCAAAAAGGCCACTGTTGTCTTATTTTTCAATTAAAAAAATATGAATGTGAAAATATTAAGACTTATTATTTTTTACCCAAACGCCTATGATTTTACGAAAGTAAACATTGCTCAAATTAAATCACCAGCCTACTCTGTACAGATATTAGTGTGCGTGCATATTCTTGTCGTGCGCGCCGTTGTCACAACACTGCCACGCGCCGCTCGCGCGCTATCATAAAGAAACATGAAACTCGCAGTTTTGCGTCCGCGCTGCACCCCCTTAATGTTCTGTAGCATTTGGCCACAGGTACTTACTAGTGGCGTGGAAGACGCAATTTTCCGCTATCATTTCGCAAGCGTCCCAGAACTCCTTCACTTCGTACGCCCAGCCGTTGTATCTCTGCGCGCAAACTGTCCCGTAGCTGGTCAAATAAGAAGTAAGGTAAATATTTATAAAATATTGTGAAAAAATTAAATGCCTACCCGACCCAGCCAGGAATCGAACCTGGGTCATCCGCAACCCGGGCGGCTGCACTGACCATTATGCTACCGGGAAGGCTGACATAAGCACTGTATTTAAAGTAAATAACCTATACCTAATAATAATAACTAACTTTATTTGCTTCTAACAAAAAACACAGTATTAGAAGGGGTCCAAGCAGAGCACAGATTAGAGTCAAAACGGTCTATGGCTCAGTGATTGCAGGAGACCTTAGAGCATTAAATATGGTTTAATGCTCTAAGCAGGAGACCCACAAACCCTGTTATTCTGTCATAGCTTTACATCTATGCATAGTTCGACTGTCAAATCGCGAACAAAACCAATGACTGCACCTGCGCCGATGACGTAATTCGCAAAATGGCAAAAAAATAAAAATTTGACATTGAAAAAAAAAATTGAAAACGCAAAGAAATTAAAGTTGTTGGGTGTTTCGAGTGTAGCAAATTTACTCTAGTTTGTCTATGGCTAAACTTCATCATACAAAAGTAGGCTCTAAATAGAGACGATATTTAAGTTTTAAGTCGCGTGGTCGGTCCGGGCCCATAGGCCCGGTTGGGGTTTGACGGAATTGCGCTCCGGGTCTTAAGGCCCGGTTAGTATCTGAGGGGTAGTTAAAAATAATAGGAGGTAATACATAACAGTACCTATAGCCAAATACACAATTATTGAAGACGTAAACAATGCTATTGATATTAAAAACCAAAATAGTAGCTCAAGAGCTGCTATACACACCAGAGTGCCTAGGTAGTATGAGTTTTGTCTACTGTCTGTATTCATTCGAATACGTTTACGAAAATGAAAATGAATATAGCATTGAAGTAGCGCCTCCTGGCGGCATACGAGAAGAATTAAGAGCGTTTACGTCGCACACTAGCGCCACCAATGAAAAAAAAACTTATCTAGTAATTAGAGATAGAAAATCAAATTATGCTCAACAAACTATTTGAATTGAATCGACCGCGTTAATTGCTCGACAGGCGAATTTCTTCGACGATGCGATTCGATTTGGCTTGGCGCGCCTCAGTCGACGCGGAGAAGCGGATGCGCGCCAACGTTTTACCATTGAAAATGGTTATCAGATGCAAATCGCCTGAAATGTATTTTTGGCCATAGCTCCGAGAATTTTGAGAGAATCGTGATGGAAATAATACCAACAGTTGAGTAATTTATCGAGACACGTTTTGGGGGTGTTTGTATACTAAATTGTAAATATTTCAAAAAGAAAACAGACTTAAGAAAAAATGAAAAAAGGGTCCTAGGGTATTAGTTTAGCTACAAAATGGCGAAAAAATTTGGTATTGTAGAAAAACGGGTGTAGCTTCTTTGATTATTGACCGATCGTCATGGTAATGGTGTTAAAAGATGCGGATGCAGGCGAGAAGTGCATTCAAGTTGAAATTGTGTTATTTAAAATAAACTGTTTCTTTTTTCATAAATTGTTGTATTCATTTTCAATTCTTGTGGGGACTGCGAAATCTGTGATTTTCTTTTATAATACGTAGATGATGAAATTCGCCATAGTTATTCCTTTTCTTTCTTTTTTATTAATGTCGTGTACCCAGTATTTTGGAGCACGCCGTTTCCTTTTTCTTATTTCTCTCCTCCTTTTCATCAAAAACATTGGTTGTCTGTAAAGTCGGTTTACTGACGATAGTTGAACGTGACAACGTCTTAAGAAGGTGTCGGGAGGTGTTAACGTCAAAAAAGTCACGTCCGCCATCTTGGATCTCGAAATAGATGTTGTATTCGAAATCGGCACCCCCGAAAACCATGGAAGATTCCCATATTGATTTTACATAAAAAAAGTTACGTCCGCCATCTTGGATCTCGAAATAAATGTTGTATTCGAAATCGGCACCCCCGAAAACCATGGAAATGATACCCATATTGATTTTACATAAAAAAGTTGCGTCCGCCATCTTGGATCTCGAAATAAATGTTGTATTCGAAATCGGCACCCCCGAAAACCATGGAAATGATACCCATATTGATTTTACATAAAAAAGTTGCGTCCGCCATCTTGGATCTCGAAATAAATGTTGTATTCGAAATCGGCACCCCCGAAAACCATGGAAATGATACCCATATTGATTTTACATAAGGCATAGCGAGGTAACGCGGCATTAGCGAGCGAGGTAACGCGGCATTAGCGAGCGATATAACGCGGCATTAGCGAGCGATGTAACGCGAAACTTTTTCGTGCGTGCAGCCGGCTCTATCGAATTATAAGACGTTGTCACGTCAAAAGTATTGGAAATAAAAACACCTCTTCATCCGAGCTGTCCGTGACGCAAAAAAGTAATTTGATGAAGAGTTGCGATGAAGATTCGATTCTTCAGAGATGGACGCACTAGGAATAAATGCGAGTCGCTTCGATTCGACGTGTCTCTACTGTAGTCGACGCCAGGCTTTAGCAATCGTTAATAACCACTAACTGGGCCCGCGTGGTGGTTTATGGCCCGTTCTCCGTACATCCATAGGGAAGGCTCGTGCCCCAGCAGTGGAGACATAAAAAAGAGCTAATAAAGAAAGCGTTCGCTAGTAATTTCTTTTGTGACTTATTTTAACGTCTGTCTGATCTCTGAAGCACGTCTGAAGCCAGATCCAATCCGTGCATAATGCCATTCCCTCTAAAACTCTGACGGTGTTTTGATCACACGGCGTGAGGAACCCTCTAAGTTTCTCGCCGCCCCCAAAAAAGTCTTTTGACACTGAAGCAATCAGCAAAAAATATTGTAACCTACTTTTTTATTTATTTTTATTTAAACGAAGTTGAAGTCAAAGTAAAAAAAATATTCAAGTGAATATTTACAGTGAAAAAATTAAACGCCCATCCGACCCAGCCAGGAATCGAACCTGGGTCTTCCGCAATCCGGGCGGCTGCACTGACCGCTACGCTACCGGCTATTTTTGCAATTTTTTTTCACTGTATTTTATAAATACTTAATTCAGCTTCAGTGCAGCAATTAGCACTTAAAAATAAAATGTAAAAATTAAGAAAAGTGCTTTTGAATCGACCATAAATTTTTTACCTACTACCTAACAAAAATACATTTTTCACTTATTTTAATAGTAAAGCTTCAACTTACTTTTCAAAGATTTCGGGACAGGGGTGTTGACAAACAAGGTTAATGTACGTTGAGGCTGGAATCATTAAAAAAAATGTAATCCTACTAATATTATAAACGCGAAAGTTTGTAAGTATGGATGGATGTTTGTTACTCTTTCACGTAAAAACTACTGAATGGATTTGGATGAAATTCGGCGTACAGATAGTTTATAACCTGGATTAACACATAGGATAGTTTTTATCCCGGTATTCCCACGGGAATTAATAGAAACTGACAAAGCGGTACGAAGTCCGCCGGGTCCACTAGTCATATACATATAACATTAATATTATACTTCTGGGTACATCTAGGAGCAATCTCGATGCAGTGGTGAACGCACTTGATCTGCGATTGTATGTTAAGCAACTTTCGCAAAGGCCGGTCATAGGATGGGTGATCAACAATTTATTATCTTGAGCTCGTCCATGCTTGGACCACGAACCCTACTTTATTACTATGACTGGTGGTCCCGCTGCTTAGTGGGACCACGAACCCCAGTGTTGAAGATTAGTAGGACCACGAGTAATAGTGGGACAAAATCAGTGGGACTAGTCAACAATCGCTTCGTGATATATTAGGTTGGGGAAAAAGTTTCTTCGCATTTTTTAAGAAAGTACAAAACATTTTTTAATATAGTTTATTTACATTTAACTGAAGTATGTAGGTGCCATTTTGTCCGATAACTTTTTGACATCTTGTAGGTAGGGACGTGATCCCATTGCTATAGAAAGATATAGAAAGATAATATATTTAGGGGCTTCTGATCAAAATACCGCAACAAGTGGTTTTGGCAGTCCTCTCGTGATGTTAACCAGACACTGCCTAAAGAATTCTTAAGAGACCGAAACAGGTGGAAATTGAAGGTGCAAGGTCAGGACTATACGGCGGATGCATTAACACCTCCCAGACAAAATCTCTTAATTTTTGCTGAGTGGCTAAAGATGTGTGAGGTCTAGCGTTATCATGATGAAAAACCACACCCCTTCTGTTGATTAATTCCGGCCGCTTTCTCTCAACTTTTTGCTTTAATCTCATCAGTTGTTCGCAGTAGAGTTCAGAATCGAAGGTCCTGCCTGGTGGTAACAGCTCATAATTAATCCAATCCCTTCCAATCTCACCGCACACACAGCATCACCTTGTTGCGAGTTAACCCGGGTTACGCCAGTCTGTGAAGCCTGGCAGGCTACTCTTGACGCAAACTCAATCTCAATACAATTCCAATGCGATTAATATGTATCGATATTGGGATAAGTTTCGCAATTTCGGAACGCCCCATCTCGATAATAATTTGTTCACTCAATTTCCACGCAATTTAATTTCAATGTGGCGCTATTATCGCTTTTAAGAGTGCCATTTCAATTTTTTAGATTTGTGATTGGAAATTGATTATTGCAATTGTGTTTCAAGAGTAACCCTACTGACCGGCCTTTGACCACGACCTTTTTCGCATGTTCTTGTCGTACGTGATCCACTTTTCATCACCAGTTATCAGCTTCTTCAAAAATGGTTCGGTTTCTTTACGTCGTAATAAATAATCATTAAAAAAAATGAGTACACGGTTCATTAGGTTTCTTTCAGTGAGCTCGTGAGGTACCCAAATATCGAGCTTTTTTGTGTACCCAGTTTTTACTGATATGCCGATCTTGCTCCACTTTTTCAAAAATGGCATCCATTTTATCCGTAATAGGCGACCAGGTAGGCTACTCTTGACGCAAACTCAATCTCAATACAATTCCAATCCCAAATCTAAAAAATTCAAATGGCACTCTTAAAACCGATAATAGCGCTACATTGGAATTAAATTGCGTGGAAATTGAGAACAAATTATTATAGAGAGTTGGGCGTTCCGAAATTGCGAAACTTATCCCAATATCGATACATAATAATCGCATTGGAATTGTATTGAGATTGAGTTTGCGTCAAGAGTAGCCTACCAGAGCGATGTGCATCTTTGACATCAAAACTTCCGGATTGAAAACGCTTAAACCAAATCTGTGTTACTCTCACAGACACTGCATACTAGGTCCATAAACATCGCAATTTTTTTTCGCGGCTTGCGTTGCATTTTTACCTTTTTTGTAGTAAAATTTTAAAATGTATCGAATTTCTTCATTAGAATCACTCATCTTGACATCTTGTTATATTATCTCTTGGGTACTTTACCAGTCGACTGCGACGCGGAGGAATTTTTGACGCCACATTTTAGTTTTGTATTAGTTTTAGTTACTTTAGCTTATCATAATCTCAGATATTAATTTTGTAATTTTCAATAATAAAATAGTTTCTTTTAACTTTTAATGATACCAAAACCAGCCAGATACAAATAGTATAGCCAAAGAGTTACATACATACTATATGCGAAAAGACTTTTTCCCCAACTTAATACAATATCTAAAAATCTGTCCGATCCATATAGGTGATATTAGACATCGAGATGCAGTTCTATTTTCGTAATTATTTTAAAATAATAAGTAAAAAATTTTACCCAGTAAAAAAATTTGTTAATTAACTAAACTTGCAATACTGGCAATACCACAGATTAGTTACCTAATAGTTACGCAATACTTTTGTCGGCACTTCGGCACATGAGTAAATACCCAAACAGAGTCCAAGCTTCCTTTTAGCGCGCAAAATTTATACCTATTTTGGTGGGGTTGTCACATGGGGATAAGATAAACTAAACAAAATATTTTATTTTATTTTTCATACTTAAAATAAATTACTTACTCTCAATATTTTTCTTAATTTTTTTTTTTAGATTTAAATATATTTTAATCTGACATAAAGTCTTTTTTAAATACTGTATTGGAAAATACTCACATGGCAGATCAAAAGTACAGTCATTATACACGTTCTAAGATTTCAGTGCCAATATTTATAATGTTTGCTTTTTAAATATATTAAAGTTAGCGTCCACCAGGCGGGCTGCATCGGGTCGCAGCACAACGCAAAAATCCGCTTGCTGCGTCGATTAGAAGCGGGGCGGGCTGGACCGCGGCGGAATCCGTCGGCGTATCGTTGGGCGAACGTCTTTTTCCGTAGATGCGACCCGGCCCGGCCCGCCCTCCCTCCAATGGACGCATGGAATGGAGCGCAGCATACAAAGTACTTTTTTAATGGCGCATAGGAGTGGGTAATATCAAGTTTTTATTATATCAAATCGAAACTATCGATATTCAAGATTTAGAGATATAGGGTATCAAATCGTATCGCCTCGCAATACAGGTTACGATAAGACGAGCAGAACCGATGCAGGCCGCCGCGCGACTGAAAGGATAGTGTGAGTGAAATGGCAATAATCGGTTATTCGTTAAATTCCAAACCTTAACTGTATGAGAATTAAGGTTATTTCATTACTTTCTTGTGTATTTTGGCATATTTTAAACGGCTTTACGTGCCTTCCGAAGCACGGAGGAGCTCGAGATAATAAATGTTTGGTTACCCATCCGATGACCGGCCTTTGCTTTGCTTAACCTCAGCACTCGCAGACCGGGCGCATTAACCACTGCGCCATCGAGCTCCTCAATTAACCATATTTTACAGAAAACCACTCTAATTTAAATCAAACACAACAAAACCTCAAATAATTACAATATTTTACGAGTGATGACAGTTCACGACACGAAACAACGCGTGTGACACTCACCGAGATTGTCCGCTGTCTATGCCAGTATAAACCGGTTTGTCCTCTCGCGGCGCGTACGTGAACCCGTCCGTCGTCGGTGAGAGGTCACGCACACATAACCTTGCTATGGTAGTAAGTGTATTGTCACAGCGCGCTCTAAGGAAGCTTAGACTCTGTTCGGGTATTTACTCATGTGACTTCGGTAAGTAGGACCTTTGGCGCCGCCGCCATTGATGGAAAGTGTGGTTACATTTTTAAAATTAGCTAGATTTTGGAGTAATTTTATCATTCAAATTTGTAAGCATTTCGGTACAAAAAACTTGCGTCTTAAATTACAAAAATTGGTTGTCTGTAAAGTCGGTTTACTGACGATAGTTGAACGTGACAACGTCTTAAGAAGGTGTCGGGAGGTGTTGGGGGTGTCGGGGGGTGTTGGGGGTACGTACCGCGGTGGCGATGCCGGCCACGGGCTTGCACAGCAGCAGCAGCCCGTCGAACAGGTAGGCGGGAGGAGTTGGGGGTGTCGGGAGGTGTTGGGGGTGTCGGGGGGTGTTGGGGGTACGTACCGCGGTGGCGATGCCGGCCACGGGCTTGCACAGCAGCAGCAGCCCGTCGAACAGGTAGGCGGGAGGAGTTGGTGGTGTCGGGAGGTGTTGGGGGTGTCGGGGGGTGTTGGGGGTAAGTACCGCGGTGGCGATGCCGGACACGGGCTTGCACAGCAGCACGGCTAAATTTCTACTTAGCCGATTGTGCTTCTTTGTCGCTCGTTCCGCGCTCTCGCTTGCACTTCAAGCCTTACATGGAACGCCTCAGAGCGAGGTAACGCCGAACTTTTTCGTGCGTGCAGCCGGCTCTATCGAATTATAAGACGTTGTCACGTCAATAACTCTTTTATTTTCATGAATAATATTTTTCTATTATTTTTTTTTGTTCGCTTTGCGATCGGACAGGGTTTTTTTACATATAGTATGTGATGATTATTTAAATTAAATTAAATTATTGTCTGAAAAAAAAACAAGGCGTTGAAAAAATTCCACGAGCGGCATTTGAACCCGCACCCCATGGCATGCCGGGTCAGGTGCACTACTAACTATGCTATCTTGGCTCAATCCAACTCGCAGAAATTAATCAACACTATCTACTTTACTTTGTAAATAATCGTAAATTATTGTCATTGTTACGCGGAGTGGTGGTGTTTTGACCCACGACGGTGACGGTTGTGGTGCGAGTGGTGCGGGACGTGCTGGTGCCGTTGACCGTGGTAGTCGCGATAGTCGACCTTGTCCTTCTCTTCCGGCGAGTCTTTTGGGTCCTGTCATATTTGGTTAAAAACATATTAAACGATTAGGTATAATTATAAACCGCAAAAACAACAATAAAGCTGTTTCGCGTTCTGATACTGAGTGTAGTGTGTCGTGAGCAATTTCGAGTGAATAGTGACTTAGAAACCAGTGGTACGGCCATCGAGCGCAAAACACGACTAAGGAAGAGGGTAGATAGATAGAGGTTTTATTTCACTTCGGTACGATAAGTATTTACAAAGTTATTGTACATAATAAAGGACATTGCTAAGCCTCCATACATTCTAATCAATGCGCAGGTGTAGCTATGAAATTATGTTCGTTGTTTTGTAAATAAGTCATAAATACTCAGCTGGGATTTATTTAAACACGGACAATTATGGAAATCGTAGAATCACGCGAAGTGTATCACATTTGAGGTAACAATATATTGTCCGTTGTCAATGCAAAGTTATCGTTCGAGCAGATCACAAAGTCCATAAATGTTACTGCAAGATATATCGCAGTCCAAAAGAATAGCCAAGTTATCAAAAGAAATCCAGAAATATACATAAAAACGCACTACACAACTACGAGAGCAAGTGAGCGAGTGAGCAAAAATAGGGAAGTAGGTATTGAAGAGCTACTATAGAATCAATACGGTTAATTGAACTAACGAATCGGGAATCGATTATGTTCTACATCGATCGAAACGCTGTTATTACGTTTTTTGACAAATTGTTATATATATAAAATATATTTTGATATCATATATACATACTTCGACAAAGATATGACACAATATGATAAAAAATAAACAGAATTAAATGGAATTTAATTCTGTTTATTACAAGGTCTCCCGCCCAGAGTAGACTTACGAACCGATAGCGTAATGACGTTCATAAGAGCTATTTGTAGCCTAAACTGAATAAATCATTTTGAATTTTGAATTTTCATGTGCGGTATAAAAGTTTTTATCAAAAACAACTCCCAAATCGCGGATCACATCCACCTCCTCAAGCTTTTCGGTGTCTATAAAATATTCAGGAAGGAGCAGTTTGGCTTTCCTGGAAAACTTTACATGACGACATTTTTTGGAGTTTAAGTGCATTGCATTACTCTTACACCATCCGATCAGCCTGTTCAAGTCATCTTGTAGAAGTTCAACATCGATGTAAGAGTAAATTTGTTTAGCAAGCTTTGAGGCAAAGGGTAAGGCACACTAGCGCCGCTAATGGATTTAATTTGATAACTGCTAAACTGGACTTTTTTCAAACATTGCGGACCTTCCGACACTAGGCAAACATCTATTATTTAATAATTGTGCACTACTTTTAGGTTTGTTTTTGTATTCATTCGCTAACACCAACAGTGGCCATTTTTTGTGAATAAATGCGATAGCCCGTTTTGTGAATAAACCACGCAACAATAAGTAGTGCACAATTATTAAATAAATACTATGGATGCTTTCCTGTTGTCGGACGGTACGCAATGTTTAAAAAAGATCCGGTCAGTTAGTAATTGTCAAATTATCAATTGGTGGCGCTAGTGTGCCTTACTTACCCTTCGCCTTAAGTCGTCGGCATTAAAAACAATCAGAGTTTAGAAAACAACTAGGTACAGTCAGCTTCAAAATTATCTGAGCGTTCAAACACACCAAAAATGTCTGAATATTTGACAAAAATCAACGTGAACATGCATGACGGAGCCGGTTCCTCAGGAAAGAACTACACTTAAAAAAAATTAAGCTAGTGCAGCCTGCTCGCAACAGTTCGAGCGCACTGCGCATGCGCAGCTGTCGCGAGATTCCGTGTCCGTGAGAGTGTCTATTTGTGCGTTGCTCGAGCGCGTTTTTATGAAAGTTTCATAACTTACCTACAGGGTCCCCTCATTTTGTGATTATAGCACACTGTGCCGATCAAAAGGTAAATAAGAACTCGCTCCGCTCACCTCTTGTACACCCAATCGCCGTACGGCCAATAAGGTTCGAACAGAGTTTCATTCTCTTTCTTTCTCTTTTCTCTCTCTCTTATAGCGGCTGCCATTTTGTCCAGTAATTTATTAAATTCTTGCCGCCTTTGTATCAGCATCCTATAAAAATAAATTTAATACACATACCTAAATAAAATACAAATTAATTATAATTATATTTATATACGCGTTCAAGCTTAATATAAAAAAAAAATATTCTAAATATAATGTTTTCATACAACCAGTAGTTCAGTTTAATAATCGCAGGTGGCGCTGTGCTGTATGAGACTGAGTCGCGCAGCGTGCTATCAAGATTTCTTCAGAAATCGGTTAATTTAAATTTAATTAAATTAAAGAACTCCACATCAAAGAAAGATTGTCATCGACTGACTGTTCAAGTACGAATACTGAAGTTCTTTGGCCAAATAACTCGCAGAGAAGCCTCAATGGAGCGTATTGTTGTTCAGGTCAAGAGTGGAGGACAAGAGATCCCGTGGTTGCTCGCCAACCCGATGGACAGACCTCATTACCTCCCTTACTTAATCCACGATGACCGACTGCTCTCACAAAGCTTCCAATAGAGCCGAATAATAATAATAATAATAATAATAATAATAACGCATCGCATGCTTCACCCACGCTCATCTGTTATGAGACTGTACATCCCGCGTAAGTGTGGAGGTCGTGGCTTTTTAAACGCCAAGACTCTACTTATGTAGATCCCTCAGACTACACACCTCGCGGTTATCCGCGAGGTGTGTAGTCTGAGAGATTACTTCCTTAACAATGAGTGTGGGATGCACTGCGACGTTGTAGCAGTAGATAGGAGCCTCACGCCGCTCTCCTTGGCAAGCGAGAACTGGCGCAGACCAACGGTGCTGAGCACTGAAGACCGCAGGAACATATGGAAGAGTATAAGGAGCTCCACGGGCGGTACTGCCTTAATAGAGCCTGATGTGGATCTGCTCGCGTCGGTAAACTGGCTACGATTCGGTGACCTTTTTGGGGAAACCGAGGGGTGTGTCTGTGCAATTGCAGACGAAGTCATGATGACGAATAATTATCGGAAGTATATACTGAGGGACGGTACGTCCGACATCTGTCAGGCATGCCGCCGTCCCGGTGAGTCACTCAGGCATATTATTTCCGGTTGTTCTCATCTGGCTAACGGTGAGTACTTGCACAGACATAACCTTGTAGCCAGGATTATTCAGCAACTTGCTCTTCGATATGGTCTTGTAGAATCTGAGGTGCCGTACTATAAGTACATGCCGGTGCCAGTTCTCGAAAATGGTTATGCAACGCTCTACTGAGATCGATCTGTCATCACGGACAGGACTGTTATTGCAAATAAGCCTGATATCGTGTTGACAGATCGATTGACGCGCCAGGCAATGCTCATCGATATCACCATTCCGCATGACGAGAACCTTGTGAAAGCCGAGAAGGGCAAGCTTACTAAGTACCTTGACTTGGCTCATGAGGTGACCGCTATGTGGGATGTGGATTCGACGATCATTGTCCCTATGTATGTATGTATGTATGTATCTGCAAACGGCCTTATAACGGGGAGTCTCGACCAACATCTCAAGAGACTTTCGCTGGATGGCTGGATTAAGGGTCAGATACAGAAGGCAACACTCCTGGACACGGCGCGTATTGTCAGGAGGTTCCTTACTCTGCAGCCCTGACCACCGGTAGCTTGGGCCCTGCCCCGCTGCTGGTGGTACTCTAGGATTAGGTTTTTATAATGTTTTATTGTTTTTATATTAAAATATTGTATAAATCTAGTTTTAAGAAAGAAAATAAATAAAGAAGATAATAATAATACTTTATTGACCAAGAGAATACATAATATATAAGACTTAAAACAATGATAACAATTTTTACAAGACTAAATACAAGATCACTAGCATCAAAACTAGGCCGAGCCTGTGTCATAGATGCTAGTTACTTCCTATGACATTTTTCTTTTAATGTAGATAACATACGCATTACATAATTAAATAATTAGTAGTCGCGTCAACACTAAGGAATAAACATTAATATATTACTTACTACTACAACAGGGCGCCTCCATCCTGGAACCTCATCTCTGCAGGCTGTATAAAGCATGCATAGCTTTTAGACACATTCCCAGAACATGGAGGCGTGTTAAGGTAATCTTCATACCCAAAACGGGAAAACCAGATTACGAAGAACCCAAAGCCTTTAGGCCTATAAGTCTACAATGCTTTCTTCTGAAGACCCTGGAGAAGATGGTAGACAAATATATCAGAGCGGGACCACTGAAAAGACTCCCACTCCATGGACTTCAATGTGCATATCAAGCAGGGAAGTCAACAGAAACTGCTCTTCATCATGTGGTGAGTCGAGCGGAATTTGCGCTGGAAAACAAAGAGATTTGCTGCACATTCGTAGATATTGAAGGTGCATTTGATCGCACTACCTTTGAATCCATCAAGGTTGCAGCCAAAAACCATGGTGTGCCACGACCGATCTGTAATCTGATCGAATGCATGTTAAAGGGTAGAATTATCAACTCTGAACTGCTAGGTGACAGTCTACTTGCACGAACAAGCAGAGGATGCCCCCAAAGAGGAGTACTCTCGCCTCTTCTGTGGAGCCTTGTGGTTGATTCAATCGTGGTAAGGCTAAATAAAGGACCATTCTACACGGTTGGTTATGCGGATGATCTGGTCATCACAGTTAGTGGGAAGTTTCTCTCTACGGTATCGGGGTTAATGTAACGTGCCCTGGGTTTGCTGGAATGGTGCAATGCCCATTACCTCTCTGTAAACCCTGGGAAAACAACAGCCATCCCCTTTACAAAAATGAGAAACACGACGGGACTGGGTAACCTAACACTCTATGGTACCCAGCTCTCCTGGTCCAAAGAAGAGAAATATCTAGGCGTAACGCTGGATAGGGAACTTACTTGGAAACAGCATGTGGACACAACCGTAGCCAAGGCTTACAGAGTTTTTGGCATGTGTCGGTCTACATATGGCAAGATGTGGGGACTCAACCCCAAAATCATTAGGTGGATCTACATGACGATGGTGAGACCGATCCTCACATATGGCAGCATCGTCTGGTGGCCCAGAACCAGGCTGAAGATCTGTAAGAATGCTCTTAGCAAATTTCAGAGAACAGCTTGTGTGGCGATCACTGGTGCCTTTAGAACCACTCCAACGGCAGCGCTGGAGGTCCTCACAGATCTTTCACCCTTGCACATTGTAATAGAAACAGAGGCAAAGAAAGCGTTACATAGACTAAAGGTGGCCAGACTGTGGGACGCATCTAAACCTCTGACTAGACACACAAAATAGGAAACAAGTGACATTCCTGACAGGATCATGGAAATGGGGTGCGATAAAATGTCCCCCATATTCATGTTCGAAAATAAATTTAAAGTGTATTGTCCAACCAGGGACGAATGGAAACGAGGGCCACCGTCTCCGGAAAAAGACAGCCTAATCTGGTATACCGACGGATCAAAAATGAAGTCGGGCACAGGGGCAGGCGTCTATAACAACGACTTCAAGCATAGTCAAAGCATGGGAAAATTTGCCACTGTTTACCAAGCCGAAACTTTCGCAATTCTCCTATGTGCAAAGCAGAATATAGAGTTAGCTATGAAAAAGCGCAATATATTCATCCTGAGTGACAGCCAAGCAGCGCTCAAATCACTCATATCGCCCCGAATCGACTCTGGCCTTGTTCTAGAAACCACCAAAGCTCTAAACAAGCTAGGTGGACATAACAAGGTGCGATTGATCTGGGTTCCAGGCCATATGGGAATCCACGGCAACGAGATGGCGGATGCACTTGCCAGAGAAGGCTCAGAGACCCAGCTTATTGGTCCAGAGCCGTTCGTGGCACTCGCACCAAGTACCATCAACAAGGCCTCAAAAGACTACATCAAAAACAGGCACGGCATCGAATGGAAAGAGCAGCCGGGTATGAAACACTCCAAATCCTTCCTAGGTGAAAACGCCTTAGGACGGAGTAAGTTCATATGCGGAGGCAGTAGAAGGCAGGCCCGATTAACCATCGGTGCCTTGACAGGGCACTATGCTACAAAACAAATGCTCCACAGAATGCATCTATCAACAAACAACTTGTGTAGGACGGAGTCAGTTCATATGCGGAGGCAGTAGAAGGCAGGCCTGATTAACCATCGGTGCCTTGACAGGGCACTATGCCATAAAACAAATGCTCCACAGAATGCATCTATCAACAAACAACTTGGTAGGGCATGTGGAAAGGAAACGGAGTCAATGCAGCACCTACTGTGTGACTGCGACTCTCTGGCTAGGAAAAGAATGGGACTCCTGGGGTCGGCTTATCCGAGACCGGAGGACTTCAGGCTCTTCGCCCTTAAGGACGTGGCCAAACTTATGGCATCTATCTTTACAGAGGAAGAAGAGTGAAAGGACGGGGTTGCACAAAAGATCCCGATGGGTCGAAGTGCTACTGCAAGAGGGAAACCTCGGCAGGCCCCACTAAGATAAGATAAGATAAGCCCATCTTCATCACCAGCTCGTTTTATGTCCCCACTGCTGGGGCGCGAGCCTTTCCTATAGATGGATAGGGAGAACGGGCCATAAACTACCACCCGGGCCCAGCGCAGATTGGTGGTTGTTAACGACTGCTTATGCAGCCGGGACCAACGGCTTTACGTGCCCTCCGAAGCACGGAGGAGGAGCTTATCTTACAATAAAAAGAAAACCCCTACGGAGAATCTAGTAGTTTCTAGAGGGAATGGCATCATGCAAGCGTGTTAACGGGGAGTGAAACCCTTTAAGTTTCTCGCTGCCCCCAAAAAAGTTTAATGCGCTGTATCATCGCTGCCATCAGCAAGTTCTTACCCAGCGGTGGTCTTGTGAGACCGCTCTGCCGTCTGCGCCGAGGCCACGACGCTAACGGTGGCTTCAATCTGCGTGGCTATCGGCGACGCCGACATGCTCCTGAATTTATCGTTGCGTATCGTGGTAGGGCCGGCATCTCCAACTGGTACACAGAGGTATAGAAAGAGGTATAAGTAAAGTGTATATATATCCTATAACCTTGAAATAAGTTTGTTTTTGTATTCATTCACTAACACCAAAAGTGGCCATTGTTTAAGAATAAATGCGATAGCCCGTTTTGTGAATAAACCACGCAACAAAAAGTAGTGCACAATTATTAAATAAATACTATGGATGTTTTCCTGTTATCGGACGGTACGCAATGTTTAAAAAAAGATCCGGTCCGTTAGTAATTGTCAAATTATCAATTGGTAGCGCTAGTGTGCCTTACCCTTCGCCTTAAATAAATCTAGAGTTTTGCTTATCTGCTCCTTTTGCCTGTTTTACTAAAATCTAGCGTAGCATAAGGACCCCCATTATCCGTAAGTGCCCAGGGCCTGCAATTGGTTAAGGAGGGCCCTGATTACAATTGAGTAATCATCGTTATGATTACTCAATTGCTTAATCACTTGTGATCGTTGGTGATCGATCACAAACCCATATTAAACGTATTTTAACCGTCTCTGTGGTCTAATGGTTTAAGATCACCCCGGTCTCAGACCCGAGGTTCCGGGTTCGATTCCCAGCGTTGGGACATGCTTGTGTAGGTAAGTACTCGTTTTGATTGGTGGTAGGTCTATTTATAGTGACTGTGGTACCTAGTGGTCGAAATTCGACCGTCATTTTATTAAGGCTGCACGGATTGTATCCTAAGCAATGAAAAATTTAAAAAATGTAGAATGTGAGTTTGGATTGGCATCTCTAAATGATTCCCTATTCAGAGATTGGCATTGATAGATGTTGGCCACAAGACAAACAATACGTGTTGTGTGTCAAATACATGGTAGTGTGTGTAATGTTGTTTTTGTTGATTTAATGTATTTTTTATGCATAATTAAAAAAAAAATAACATTCGGATAACCTTCTCTATATGTATAAACTACTAGCTCAATGACAACAAAACAAACAAATCATTCGTCCGCTTAAGAACACCCACCACCTAACGGGTCCAATTGTAAATCTAAACTATTCTCAAATCCACTTGAACACACACAGAAAATTTCGTCCAAATCGGTCCAACCGTTTAGAAGGAGTTCAAAAACATAAACACGTATAGAAGATTTTTATATATAAAGATTGTTTATATAATTATTACGGAAAAAGTATTGTGCGAACCAGTACTATAAAAAGTAAATTATAAATAGTTTACAACCATTATAAAACTCGGGTCTGCATCACATTTTATCAACTGCAAATATTTTGAGAATAAATTCAACAACATATATAAACTATTTTTATGAAGAAACCTTAAATTTTTATACGCTAGTTTTCAAGTAAAACGCCAAAAGACATTTCGATTAAAAAGAAAGATGTAGCACTTTCGGTAGTTTCTATTCAAAGGAGCTGAAACAGAGAGGCCGCAATGCCTTCACCGCTTACACGTGCCCCTAGTTTCATTCAAAAAAACCGACAGAAAGGCCGCTCTTAAAACTTTTACAATTTTTGTGTCAGGAAATGAAAAAAAAAACTATCCTGAATTTTTTTTTAATGCTTATGCCTTATTTCTCTGATATAGTTAGATGTTTTGTCAAAATATTTGCAGTTATAAATATATTTTTCATTGGTTACGTTCAACAAAGGTACAAATAAATCCTAGCTGAGTATTTATGACTTATTTACAAAACAACGAGCATAATTTCATATCTGTGCATTGATTAGGCCATCAATGTATGGAGGCTTAGCAATGTCCTTTATTACTCCTCCGTCCGCGCAATTTTCGTAAAAACGGGTACAAAATTTTTGCTTCTCGTATTAATATATAGATTAAAGGCCACTCACTACCCCACACAGTTTTTTTATTGTCATGGCTTCCGTTTGGGCTTAAGTTTTAATTTTTTTATTTCAGTCTTTTTTTATTTTATTTTTAGTATCAACGATAATCTAAGAAACCAACTTACAAAGCAACAATATCCACAACACTGAAAAATACATTCGCGACTCGCCAGAAACTGAAATCACAAAGTTTTCGTTATTTCACGGTCATTTTCAGATGTTGATGGATCAAATACTTAGCTAAGATAATATAGTTACTTAAGTAGGTACTATTATTATACGGTAGGTTAGTTTTTCTAGTGTTTCAATGAAAATTTATTTTTATTCGATCGCGTTAATATCTTAATTTTTAATTTTATAAATATGAAAGTGAGTTTGTTTGTTTGTTCGATACGCTCTCACGCGTAAACTATTTGACGATTTGTTTGTTTTGTTGTCATAGAAACTGTCAAAACGGTACGAAGTCCGCCAGGTCAGCTCCATGAAGCTGTAGATGTAAGGGGCTACAGCTTCATGGGTCAGTTACCTACTGCTAAATAAAGTGTAGGTATAAGCACGCACTTAACGCTGTTTCAATAATAATAATAATATATCATTACGGACAGGACTGTAGGCACACATTGTAAATTCTCAGAACCGCTGCACCACATAGATAACTATATAGTAGGTATATACTAAAGCTAACCTTGCATCCGATCTATATTCGATATGTATACCTATGTAAAAAAAGGAATAAATGACAGTTACCATTGCGCGCCGGTCCTGGCCGCTCGTCACCCAATCTCCTGGTTTTATTTCACTCCTTCTGATATCTAAAAATATTGTTTGGTGGACAGTACCTTCAGAAATGACCAAACACCAACATTGGTGACCCCTAAAGTGAACACTTGTGACCAGTGAAAATAAATTTCAAGGATTTTATTGTGTGGTTAAAATTAGTTGGCCCGTGTTACGTAATCACTGACGCGCAGTGATAACTCCCTTTAGTCGCGGGGCCCGGACTCAAAGGTTTTACGTAATCGAACGTTACAGTTTTACGTGATTGATAATAAAAAAAAAAAAAAAAACATGACTACTCCGGTGGTGCAACCAAGTATGGGGGCGCTTTCACATCCTGCTGCGGCACCACCACAACCTGGAGCAGCTTTAGAGCAGATAACTATTGCATCACGGATTCCAGAATTCTGGCCCGATCAACCGCGTGTCTGGTTTGTCAGATTGGAAGCTACAATCAACCAGCAACGATTGTCAGATTTAGCCAGATATGATCTCGTGATTACGAAGCTAAACAAGGAAATTATAGGCCAAGTGACTGACATACTCGTCAAACCACCTGACACTAATAAGTATGAGACGATCAAGGAACGGCTCCTGACCGTTTTTGAGGAGTCCGCTAGCAGGCAAGTCCAGAAGCTAATTGGAGAGATGGAGCTGGGAGATCAGCGTCCATCACAGCTCCTGCGCAGAATGCGCAATCTAGCCCAAGAGAGGGTGCCTGATGAAACCTTGACGGTATTATGGCAATCACACCTACCGACGGCGATTAAAGCAGTTCTGGCGGTGGCGGACGCAAAAGACCTTGACGTGCTGGCAAAAATAGCAGACAAGGTCATGGAAAATACCAGTGTGGGACCAGTGCAAGTAGCGGAGACCACGGAAAATCCGGGAAAAACAGCCACAGGCACGGACGTCCTCCTAGGACAGCTGGCCAAGATAAATCTGCGCCTGAGTAACCTCGAAAGAGGCAGATCAAGGCAGAACAACCTAAGCGGACATAAGTTTAACTCCAGATCATCATCACGGAAGGGCAGATCGCAATCGCGAAGCGGCAGCAGTCGGAAAAGCGGGAACTGGCTGTGTTTTTACCATTTCCGTTATCGGGAGAAAGCTGTCAAGTGCGTCGAGCCATGTAATTGGAAAGGCGAGAAGATTAACAAGCAGCCGGAAAACTAAACGTAGTGCAGCCGATGGCGGGCCCCTGCACTATAAATAACCGCCTTATAGTGGGCGATAAAATATCAGGTATGCGTTTTCTAATTGACACCGGAGCTAATGTATCTGTTTTACCGGCAAATAAGAATTGTTTTCATAAGTATAATGTTGATAAATTTGATTATAAATTGTACGCCGCTAATGGTTCAGTAATAAAGACTTTTGGAATAAAAACTTTAACGTTAAATTTAGGGTTGCGGCGACCTTATACTTGGACATTCATTATGGCAGATGTTAATCAGCCCATAATCGGCGCTGATTTTTTACTGTATCATAAATTACTTGTTGACTTAAGTGGTAGAAAACTTTTAGATAAAATTACTAACTTGAGTGTTATTGGTTCAATTATTTCGTGGAATGGTTCGTCGTTGACTACAGTAAATAGTAATAATGTTTATTCGGATTTGCTGTCTCAATATCCAGAAATCACGAAACCCGTGTCTTTTAGGGAAAATCCACCACACTCGGTATATCATCATATCGAAACCGTCGGTCCCCCGGTTTTCGCGCGGGCTAGGCCTTTAGCACCCGAAAGGTATAGCGCGGTAAAGGAGGAATTCAGACGTATGCAACAGCTTGGTATTTGTCGACCTTCGAAAAGCGCGTGGGCGAGTCCCCTGCATGTCGTGCCGAAAAAGGATGGACAATTACGTCCTTGTGGGGATTACAGGGCCCTAAACGCTATTACTAAGCCAGATAGGTACCCTATACCACGTTTACACGATTTTACTTACGTGTTAGGTAATAAAAAAATTTTTTCGAGGTTGGATGTTAATAGAGCTTACCATAATATTTTAGTAGCGCCTGAGGATATTGAAAAAACGGCAATAACAACACCTTTTGGATTATACGAGTTTACGCGAATGACCTTCGGTTTGCGAAACGCAGCGCAAACATTCCAAAGATTTATGAATAACACCGTTTTTCAAGGGTTAGAAAATTCGTTTACAGAATCGAACGTCGAACAATATAAATATAATAATAATCATTCGGACTTTTTCTATTTTTGTTACATTGATGACGTCATCGTCGCAAGCGAAACCGAAGAACTGCATAGAGCACATTTAAAAGCTATTTTTGAAAGGTTAAATCAGTTTGGGATCACAATTAATTTGTCAAAATGTTTGTTCGGGCAGGAGAAACTCGATTTTTTAGGATACGAGGTTACGGCATCCGGGATCAGCCCTTTAAAAAATAAAGTGCAAGCTATAATCGATTTTCCTAAACCGAAAACGATAGAACAGTTACGACGTTTTTTGGGCATGACAAACTTTTATAGGACAAGTTTACCTAGGGCAGCCGAATATCAGGCAGAATTAAATAAATATTTAAAAGGAGCTAAAAAGAAAGACAAATCTGTTATTCAGTGGACACCTGAAGCTGTCGCCGCATTCGACAAATGTAGGACCAGTTTACAAAGCGCCGCAGAGCTAACTTATCCAGTTAAGAACGCGGAGCTGGCTATTATGGCCGATGCGTCGAACGAATGCGTAGGTAGTGTACTACAAGTAAGGATAGGGGCACACTGGAAGCCAATAGGATATTTTTCTAGAAAACTCAATGACGTTCAACTTAAGTATAGTGCGTACGATCGCGAGTTATTGGCGATTTATTTAGCAGTACTTTATTTTAGATACTTAGTGGAAGGTAGACCTTTTACCATTTTTACCGACCATAAACCCCTAGTATTTGCGTTTTCAAAGAAACCTAGTGATAAAGAAACACCTAGACGAATTAGGCAGCTTATGTTTATAAGCGAATTTACCACGGATATCAAACATATTAGTGGTAGTGAGAATATTGTCGCGGATGCACTTTCGCGTGTCGACACTATAGCTTGTCCCACGGTGATTAATTACGCGGAATTAGCAGCAGCGCAGCAAGCAGACACCGAGCTGACGAAGTTTTTAGAGCAAGCGAGTGGGCGAATAATGTTCAAGCGAATTGTTTTGACTGATTCTCGGAATGAACTTTTATGTGAGGTCTCGTCCAATATCATCAGACCGTACTTACCAGTGGAATTTAGGAAAAAGGCATTTCACGCAGTTCATGATCTATCTCATCCCGGAATTAGGACGACTACAAAATTGGTAACATCAAAATATTTTTGGCCAGGCATGAATACAGACGTAAGAGATTGGTCTAAAACCTGTATTCAATGTCAGAAATCAAAAGTGGTTAGGCACACGGTGTCAGGGTTAGGACAATTTGAACCTTGTGGCCGTTTTGACCACATAAACATCGACCTAGTAGGGCCTTTATCTATTTCGGAAGATGGATTTAGATATTGTTTAACGATTATCGATAGGACTACGGGTTGGCCGGAAGTTTTTCCGCTAAAAGATATTTATGCTAAAACGGTAGCCAAAACTCTGTATGAGGGTTGGATTTCACGATATGGCTGCCCTGTTAGGATTACAACCGACCAGGGTAGGCAATTCGAGAGCAGCTTATTCAACGAACTGATGAAATGCCTAGGTATTAATAGGTTACGTACCACCGCCTACCATCCGCAAAGTAATGGGGCAGTGGAGAGATTTCATCGTTCGATGAAAGCAGCGCTAATGGCCCGAGGTGACCAAGGTAAATGGGTCGAGGAGCTACCTACCGTGTTATTTGGGTTACGAGCAGCACCACGTAGTGACACTGGAGTGAGTGCTGCTGAGCTAGTTTTTGGTAAGACGTTAAGGATGCCCGGGGATTTTTACGACAGTTCTAGGAATTGTAATAGTAAATATAGCGATTCATATGAATACGCAGAGAACGTTCGGGATATCATAAAAAGGCTTAAACCAAAACCTGTAAAACAAAGAGACTCGCGTACTATTTTCGTTCATTCAGATTTAAGTACCTGTTCACATGTTTTCGTTCGCGTTGACCTAGTTAAAAAATCATTGCAACCTCCGTACGAGGGTCCTTATCGTGTTATAGAAAGGTCAGATAAATGTTTTGTTTTACAAATGCTCGGTAAAAGTGTAAAAGTGTCTATCGATAGGTTAAAACCCGCTTACGTAATTAGCAATGAACCCATTTCACCGAACCAGCGACGAAATGATTGTTTACCGACGAGTACTCAAGGTAGTAAAGTAACTAGTAGCGCGGATAAAAATAAAACCGCGATGAGTAACAATGATAATTTAACGTCTGCACACACCTTTACCACTCGTAGTGGCCGACAGGTCAACAGACCGGTTAGATTTTGTAAGTAGCTAAGATAGTTTTTACGTATCTAGAACATGTATTATGTTTGTTAGGGTTTATACCATATTATTAACCTATCATGTATGTTAGGTTTATTTTTCGTCCAGTGGTATGCTGTATTACACTAAGTAACACCGATCCCAAGACATAGGTATGTCGTAGGGCTGGATAAAAAAAAGGTATAATGTAATATTATTGTATTCGTACTGTTACGTAATAATGTAGCTATGTACTTTTATTAAACTTATAATTTATCTATAAATTGTTTAGCAAGGTTTAAAGTAAATGCTTTGACAAAATTTTGCAATGGTTTGAAAATTAAGTAGTTCATAAAAGGTTATATAAGTTCATGTATGAATTGCTGAGTGCACTAAAAATGTATATTATTATGTGAAAATCGCTTGGTTTTTCATACTACTTAAACTGACACTTTAATAATAAAATTTTATTTCACTTGTGGAATTTAAACTATAGTGGTTGTGTTGTACTCTCATAACGAATTGCAAAATGGGTTATTCTCAAAGTAAACCACAACAAAACAATGTGGCACTTGCACAAAGTGTATCCAACGATAATATTGGAGAAAAAGTGAATTTTATGGGAATTGTTCTCATAGTATTTGCAGTAGTATTTGGAATGCTGATATTATTTGTGGTAAAAAGTCAGTTTAAGAAGAGAATGCGAAGCTGGCTCCGCAAAGAAGCGTCAGCTGCCATTTGTTCAACGCCTCCTGTGGTCAAGGTACATACGGTGCCGGTGGTACAAACAACAACTTCCGCTCCGCAGGGAACGCAAAACGCATATTCTATGTAATGTACTAGTAATAAGGTATATATATAAAAACACAAAAAAAAACAATGGTGAATGCTTTGTAATTGTATTAAAGAAAATGTTTATAACATTTTGGTTTTCTAAATAAATAATTAAATTTAAAAAAATTGTAAAATTAAAGTCAAAATTTTGGCATTGTTTCTATTTTGAATATAAATAAATAACACAAAAAAAAAACAATTGTTATTAATATTAAAAGTAAGTAGGTATATAAAACAAGTGTAAAGGCAACCAAATTCGTGATGTAAAATTATGTCATAAGCTTATATCCACGTTGTTCAGTTCACATTATGTTATTCGAGTCACAATCTGTTATCAGCGTATCATGTTTCACTTCGCAAGTAATGTTCGGGATTCGGGCAGCGGTAATATTAATAAGTTTATATTGTATTCAAATTGATAAAGTCAACACCTGGTAAAATTGTATATTGATTTCTGTTTCTTTCTTTCCAATCAATGTTTTTCTTTTCTTTTCCGTAAGGGGGGGCTGATGTAGGCACACATTGTAAATTCTCAGAACCGCTGCACCACATAGATAACTATATAGTAGGTATATACTAAAGCTAACCTTGCATCCGATCTATATTCGATATGTATACCTATGTAAAAAAAGGAATAAATGACAGTTACCATTGCGCGCCGGTCCTGGCCGCTCGTCACCCAATCTCCTGGTTTTATTTCACTCCTTCTGATATCTAAAAATATTGTTTGGTGGACAGTACCTTCAGAAATGACCAAACCCCAACAGGACTATTGTCGCCAATAAGCCTGATATCGTGGTGGTCGACCGATCCCAGCGCCGTGCAATACTGGTAGATATCACCATACCTCATGATGAGAACCTTGTGAAAGCCGAGAAGGACAAGCTCAGTAAGTACCTTGACTTGGCTCACGAGGTTACCGCCATGTGGGATGTGGATTCAACCATTATTGTACCGATAGTCGTTTCAGCAAACGGTCTGATAGCGAAGAGCCTCGATCAACACCTAGAGAGGCTCTCGCTGAAAGGTTGGGTTAAGGGTCAGATGCAAAAGGCAGTACTCCTAGACACGGCACGTATTGTCAGAAGGTTCCTCACTCTGCAGCCCTGACCACCGGTAGCTTGGGCCCTGCCCCGCTGCTGGTGGTACTCTAGGTTTAGGTTTTTATAATGTTTTATTGTTTTTATATTAAAATATTGTAAAAATCTAGTTTTAAGAAAGAAAATAAATAAAGGAGATATTAATATTAAATTTTAACTTCTGAATCTGACCCTTGATCCAACCATCAAGCGAGAGCCTCTTAAGGTGTAGGTCGAGGCTCTTCGCTATCAGACCGTTCGCTGAAACGACTATCGGAACAATGATCGTCGAATCAACATTCCACATGGCGGTCACCTCGTGAGCCAAGTCAAGGTACTTGCTGAATTTATCCTTCTCAGCTTTATATTATTATTATTATTTTCTAATGGTTTTCTTAACCTATTTCGGTTTATAAATTTACATTTAATATTTAATTGTATAGTAGTTACATACTGTGGTTCCCTATCATTGGGGTTCCAATCAAATCCATGTTTACCTCCCAGTGCATGCTTATTCATTTTGTATGTGATATCGTCGCTTAAGATTTCGCGCTTAAACATTATTAAGAGTAGTTCCTGTGTGGCATGCTCTCTTTATTGTCTCTGCGGTGGTGGCATGCATCGGGTCGCATAAAGCACGCTAAAGTACTCTATTTACGTTAAACTGATTATCACTGGCTCGTTACTAGTAATGAGTACTTATGAGACTAAATAAACTGGTACAAAATATTTTTTAAATGTCGTAATAATACTACTAAATACGTTTTCAAGGACAAATAAATAAATACTCTTTTTTTATGCTATGTACTTTATTTTTGTTCTAACAAAATGAAAAAATACTTTATTCGTCCTGAAAAATGGTGGCAACCCTAGTCGCAATAGTCCGGGAGGTAGCGTTGCATTTCAGGTAGTGATCGATTGCCATCTTTTTCAACAGATCTCGTATTACAATGTCATGGGTCAGCCGTTGAATAAAAAAGAACACAAAGGCAGACAGCAAACAAAATTTATGTAATGTAAAAAGTAAAACAATTTACATTAACCCCCTTACAAATAAACAAAGAATAAGGTCCGAATAGCTATTCCGTGTTTTGTCTCTTTTACTCTAATTTGAAATGACGTTTACATGACAGGAACAAAACACGGAATAACTATTCGGACCTTATTCTTTGTTTATTTGTAAGGCACTAAATGTCTTAATAAGGTCGTGGGGTGAAGCCCCTTAATTTGTGCTTAGCCGTCCGGCACTTCCCTGTATCTGCGGTGCTCGGAAGTCAGCTTGGTCGGCGATGATGTAGTGGGCTACAAGCAGCCCCCCAACCGCCTAACACTCTCGCTTTCGATCGCTTTGAAAGCGAGGCCCTCGCCTCGCTTTTAAATATAATATCGAAATATAATATCGAATAATATCGAAAGCTATAGCCTATTTCTTTCGAAAAGACAAGATGACGTCTCCTCCTCGCCTTGCCTTCAAATCGATCGAAAGCGAGAGAGTTAGGCGGTCGACCCCCAGTTTGGTGGGTACGTGCGCGACCAGGTATCAGCGGCCGTATAAGTCCAGCCGTAGAAAACTCCAGTAGTAGTAAGTAGCAATGCTCCAATATTTTTAATTTTTACTGCGTCAGCTGACGGTCTTTCCACCGCTACACATGCAGCTGATTGTTGTTATCGTACTTTTAATAATTTAAACAATCGTCTAGTTAAATTTCATCCGACGTACTATAACTTTATTTTACGTATTTTTATACAAGTTCATGTGAGCAGCTGACGCATATTCCCCCCTCCACGATGCAGCTGATGATTTTCAGCTCAGTATGATTTAAACTATTTATGAAAAAAGCTTCAGCCGGCATACTATTAAGTACTTTTATTTTTTTCTACCACTTTCGGAACCTCCCACACTCACACACACCGCTACTTGCACAGCTGACGGTCGGTTTACTCATTAGCCATATCAAAGAGATCAACTATCGATATTAATATCAGTCGGCTTACTATGACTTTTGTATTTGCAGCGCTACCTCCCGGACCATAAGATATGGTTGAGTGAAGCGATGGCTGATTCATATTGTCATACTCGTGAACGGGTGCCGCTTGTGGAGGCTGGTTTGCTTACATACTTTTATTTTTATTCTATTTATATTTTTCTTTGCCTAGGTTTGTTATAATAATAATGTAAAAGTAAAATACAAAAGCACATACCAAACATAAAAATATTATAAAAAACCTAGCCTAGGGTGCCGCCGACAACGGGGCAGAGTTCAAGCTGCCGATGGTTAGGGCTGTAGAGACAGGAACTTTCGGACTATCCGCGCCGTGTCCAAGAGTACCGCCTTCTGTATCTGACCCTTGATCCAACCATTGAGCGAGAGTCTCTTAAGGTGTTGGTCGAGACTCTTCGCTACATTCAACATTGGTGGTTTGTTTATCTTCGATATCAGTTACGGTTGTGGGCATGCCCACTGTGCCCACAACGGTAGATCCGCGCTTGCTCACTGTGTAGCTACTCAGCATACCTTACCCTACTTAGCATTTGTTGAGTCAGTCATATGCAAATGAAATCATTTTATTTTCATTTTATTTTTTACTAGCTGACCCCGCTGACCCGGTGGACTTCGTTTTTTTAAATAAAAAGTATCCTATATCCTTCCCAATACCTTTGAGAATATGTATTGTGTAGGTACAAAGTTTCATGATGATCGGTTGAGTAGTTTCTGCGTGAAAGCGTAACAAACAAACTCACATTCACTTTTATAACATTAGTAGGGATTTCAAATCACTACAACTCTCATTCAGCGTCTCGGACAGCACGACCGGTCACTGTTGTCTGTTCAAATGTCAATGTCAAAATAAAAAATTGGCAGTTTATTACATTAGCGAATAATAGCGACCTGCAACTGAAAAATTTATTTCTCAAATCAAAACCAAGTTTTTAATATTTTTCTCAAAACTATGAATATAAATTAAATATTAATATACCAGAAGACCTAACAAAGCAAAATGTCTTCAGAATGTCGCTATATAAAACGGGAACCCGGTAACCCTTCGCCGACACCAAAAGATGAATATAAAATAAAAAATAGGCGTCCGGTTACAGAAGCTGTACCTGTATTTGTGAATGTAAAACAAGAAGCGACGCTAGACGACACTAATGTAAGGTAACAAACACTATTTAATCTAAAATTGAGGTATAATTCATAATTATGTTCTTACCTAGCATTGTTGTGTTTTTAATTGTTTACCTAATGCTTTCATTTCAACCGATAGTAAGTGATAAGACCAAAGGTGAAGCGCACTCGCACGGAATCGTTAAACAATGAGGAACTGGCTTATCTTGAAATGTTGGAAATGCAATGCTACTGACACTGTTGTTATGAAGAGATAGGTAGATGACATAGTGGTAGCTATCCAGGTTGACTTAAAACAAGCCCTACCACCAACCAAACCCAGTACACTATGTGCAAATAGATAAAATAATAAGTTAAGGCAAATTCAGTCTTCAGTAATTTGTTTGTACCTATTTGATTTCAAAATCTCTTGAAAAATTTTAATCACATAAGTTCTTTTTAGTTTTCTTATCCCTCCATCATATCACTCATACAATAATATAACTTTCTGTACAACTTATCTCCTTTATGTTGATTTCAGTGTAAAGGTTGAAATAGAAGATGAAACTTCTTTGCCAGTAAGAAACTCAAGAGTAGTCAAAACTGAAACCGATGACCGGTTCGAGCATGTCTCAATTGAATATGATCAAACTGCTGTCATGAAACAACCATCCACACTTGTTTCAATAAAAATAGAACCATTAGAAAGGGAAGAAAACTCCACAGTGAGTATAATATATAATAAATAAATAAAATAAAATTTAAGAAAAAACTAAGAACAACACAACACAAGTGTTGTGATGTTACTCGGAATAACTTATTCTATCAAGGAAAACATTGTAACTTATAATTAGGTGCATTTGAGTTAGTTATATTGGTTTTAAGAGTATGACTGTTACTCTAACTCACCTAAACGTAACTCAAAACCATCTAATAATAAGTAACAATGTTTTTCCTTGCAGATATTGATTTCCACTACATCTCGCAACTCAGTGTGCCTTTCGACATAGGTCTCTTCCAATGGACTTGGGAAAGTTTAAAAAGAAGTTTATTTTTACCCTATACCATTATAGAAGACGTTATTCCAAAACATATATTTTTTGTTTCACTTCGGTATGATAAGTATTTACAAAGTTATTGTACATAATTAATTTGCTTAAAACACACTTAGTCTGCTGGCAGTCGGCTTATATCGGATGACATGACTTCACCATATTCGACAGCCACATTTGTGATCTTACGGAAAAACAAAACCACGACAAGGTGATTTTTTAATTAAAAAAAAAAAGTGAAGTAATTAGCAGTACTACAGAAAAAAAAAATATTGTCATATTTTAAGTTGAAACTAATAGAATAGAAAAATAAATTTTAAAAAATCCATTCCCACCCTCATTGTCTCTATTGCTGTCTATCAGACACCACTCTTGTCCAGGATAACCCTTGTAAGGGTCTGTAGACTTAAATAAAAGGCGGACTGTATTTCATAGGGTTGGTTTAGATTAAAATAAATTTAAAGGGGTCGCGATCGCAGTTAGTGCCGTCCGAAAGCTGAGTGTCGTGCGGTCGGTCGGTCCGTCGGTCGGTCGGCGGTTGGCAGCGAGAGAGCTAAATATGAATTTAGCTCCTCCCACTGTTAATATAATTATATAAATATATAATAATACTAGTGCACCCGGCGGACTTCATACCGCTTTGACAGTTTCCATTAATTCCCGTGAGAAAATCGGAATAAAAACTATCCTATGTGTTAATCCAGGTTATAAACTATCTGTATTCCAAATTTCATCCAAATCCATCCATCTGTTGCAGCGTGAAGAAGCAACAAATATACACACATACACACAAACTTTCGCATTTATCCTCGTAAAGCCCAGTGTTAAAATTACCTATGTAAATTTACGACCCATTGTCATCACATAATCACATAATCGACTTAGTAGGTTCCGCCCAGATCAAATATTTTGAATAAAAATGTGATAAGAGTTATAACAACACTTGATATTTTTTTTACATATTATATATATTGTATGCAATCGATTGCCGTGCAAAAAACTAGATATATTTTTGTTCTCATGTGATGACATTGGGCCGTACTTGTAATCTTTGAGAGTATTTATTTGTGATCAGACGATCGCATTGGGATTTAATGAATTTCTTTTATGAAATTTTATTTAACAGAAACAAAATTTTTACATATTGAAAAATAGTTTATTTCTTACTTGTAGGTAAACAAACAAATCAGCCTTATTAATTGAAGATCAACAGAGGTTAACTCAGTCTCATTATGACACTTAATTGAGAAGTATACAATTTTAAAACACTTACAACTATATTTTTGGAACATATTTTTGGCACCTTTTAAGATGTACATAAAATCTACATAGTAACTCGCTCAGAGAACATCAAAATATAAACATTTCAGTATTCAAATAAATATTAATATCAACACAAAACAAAACTAAAGAAATAAATCTTTTAAAAACTTGAACAAAACAAAACTAAAACAACTCTTCTTTAGACATCAACACAAAACAAAAATAAAGAAATAAATCTTCTCTTAAAAATTCTGAACAACACAAAACTAAAACAACTCTTCTCTAGAATTTTTTTAGTACCTAGCCAATTTTACGTCTCATGGAAAAGCTTATAGCAGTTCCTGTCTTTTGTTAGACACAAACTAATGTTGCAAGTACTACATTTAGTACGACTTTTATTATAATGGCAAAATCGGCATCTCGATTGATTATTTACGAAGACAGGCATATGTTTCGCTCCAGCAGCTCGGTGTTTCTTTGATGGTAGCTGTGTGGTAGGCCTGCCTCTTGCACGTATAAGAAGAGGTTCCGCATTTTCAAGGGCCGAGTCGGTAGAATCACCATTTTCAGACTCGGGGAAAGTGTACAAATCGATTAGATACTCTCCCAGCTCCATTTTAAAACTTCGTAATTGTTGGATTTTCTTTGGTGGGTCTCCTCTAAATATCTGTCTCTTTTTATATTGCAACCAAGAATTTGAAATTGCCAAATCAATCATATGAGAAAATACACGCTGAGTCCATTTCTTAGTGCGATATCTATTAGGGCACACGGAAAGCATACGGTCGGCCAGATCTACTCCACCCTTGTATTGGTTGTAATTTTTTACAACCAAAGGTCTATTGACGGAGATATATTGTTTTGTACGCTTGCACCATCTTTGGCATACATCTATAGGTTCCTGGCTTTCTACCGTAGACATCATAGTAACGGGTTTATTGTCATTCCATTTTGTTATCGCGACACAATCATCAGCGCTTACAATAGTATGGACGCTCCCCCTGCCACGTTTTGTTAATACTTTGTCCTCGAGTAGTACACTTCTTGCAGGAGCTGGGACTCTATTTTTTTGGATGGTACCAGTAGACCTGATTCCTCTGACAAGGAGTTCTTTAACCAATTTCAGCGATGTGAAATAGCGGTCAAAATATAGTATATGGCCCGGTACTAAGGAATCAGCCAACGTCAGTACGACTTTTTCACCCAATCCGAAAGTAGAATCCTTTAATGCGGGATAGGTGGTATCACCTTGGTAAATGTCAAAATCTATTACGAGACCATTTGGATTAGCCAATACGAACGCTTTCAATCCAACAGGGTTTGGTTTTCCAGGACAGTATTGTTTAATTCCACATGACCCTGTAAAAGGAATAATCATCTCATCAATGGATAACCGCTGTTCCTTCTCTTGACGTCTGCATCCTTCCCGAATCCGATCTATTAATGGCCGCATTTTCCACAACCTATCATTTTTGCAGTTGATGGGGTTTAATGACTAAACGACGCAGTGGTGAACGCGCTCGGTCTGATTGCTAAAATTTAGCAACTATCGCAAAGGCTGGTCATTAGATGGGTGAGGTGACCAGAAATTTATCATCTTGAGCTCCTCCATGCTCCATGCTTCATTAGCAGTCGCTAACAACCACCAATCTGCACTGGGCCCGTGTGATGGTTAGCGGCTCGTTCTCCCTCTCCTATAGGGAAAGGTCGTGCCCCAGCAGTGGGGACATAAAATGAGCTAGTGAGATGTGAGAATTTGCATAAGTGAAAAAGTTGATTATCTTGAAAGATTGCAACTTGAACACGCTAGCCGTGGCGGTTCCCAACTCAAAGTCCGGTACGCTGAAAATGCCGCCTGAAGCAATCAGCGAATTCTCCTGAAAAAAAGGTGCCTATCCATTTTTTAAATGTAACAATGTTTATTTTTTGCCAGGAGTCTTATTATGGTGATAAAGAAGAAAAAAATTGTCTTCCTGATGAGATTTCACATTATGGATCAGGTAATTTTATATATGACTAAATTGGTTTTTTGGTTTTTTGGGCTTTAATAACTTAGAATAGAATTAAGTAAACTGTTACTAACACTATGGAGCAAATCCGAAATAAATGAATTTTGTTTATTTATTTATTTATTTAATGCTGAGGAAGTAAAACACGGAAAGTAAATTGCATTGTCCAAATCGTAGCCTCAGCTCACTGTACCCATTTGATATTAGTTGTTGCTAGGCAAACATCTCGTACTTCGAAAGGCATGCAAAGCCGTTGGTCAGGCTGCGTTAGTAGTCGTTAACAACCACCTTCCTTCCGCACGAGCCCGCGTGGTGGTTTACGGCCCGTTCTGCCTGTGGTGTTCCATCCATAGGGAAGACTCGTGCCCCAACAGTGGGGACATAAAATGAGCTAGTGATGAAGAAAATTAACTAGATGCGCAACATTATTGTACCATGCAGTGTAAGTGTATTGAACAAAGAACTGAGTTCTGGGAGTTTAGAGGCGTCTTCTGGGTAGCCGTTCTCTATTCTGTCAAAACACCCTAACGACGATAGTTCTAGTGACTATTTTTAAGGAATTCTGATGGTTTACTTTCTAGAATTCTGTTTGGGATCCCAATTATACTGAACAACTGCTGAAAGCAGTATTCAAATTTTAGTTATTTATGTCCTAGGTTCGATTCCTAGCTCCCGCTACTCTATTGTACTCCCGTACAATTAATTTGTTGATACTGTTTTAAAGCCTGGATGTGGAATGATAGACCTCTTAAGTTTTGCCATAAGTTAAGATGTAAATTGTTTATTTTTTGCAGAAGACTCCACATATTCCTGCACTATTTGCAACAAAGTATTCTCTAACAAAAGTAACCTACGCCGTCATTACAACATACACAACAAACCGGTATTTCAGTGTGAAGTGTGCTCAAAAAAGTTTACCAACCCAAAACTATTGACTAGTCACATGAAAAAACACGGGCGGAGAGCATACCAATGCCAAAATTGTGATAAATCGTTCATGACTCCTTCGAACCTACTTCAACACCAGCGCGTGCATGTAAAACCGTTTTCCTGTGACGTATGCCGTAGAACATTTGGCGTGGAAGCTTCTTTTATTAAGCATATAGAGAAAAAACAATGTTCAAAACCAATAAACGAGCCCATAATTTGTACTATATGCAATAAAGTTTTCAAGCTTCAGACCCTATTAAAAAGTCATCTACGTAAACACACCACCGAGAAACCGTACACATGTGATGTTTGCCAAATGAATTTCAAACACAAAGCCACGTTGATCCGTCACATCCAACTACATTTGGGTATCAAGCCGTACTCTTGTAATATATGTGGAAAAAGGTTCACACACTTCGGTTTGATGAAGCCTCATATGCGAATGCATACTGGTGAAAAGCCTTTTCCATGTCCAATATGTAGGAAGGATTTCTCTCACAAACACAACATGGAAAGGCACGCGTTAAGACATGAGAAAGTGAAAAAGCTGACATGCGACATTTGTAACAAGAAGTTTCCTAAAGAAAGCAGACTGAAATACCATTTAAGGATTCATACTTCTGAGAAGCATTTCGCATGCGTCTTGTGCCCTAAAAAGTTTGCTCATAAACAGAATATTTTGAGGCATTACAGCAAGAAGCATCCGGACGCTAAATACGAGTCTAATGACACAGACGCCAGTGTGGCATTGAAAGTTTGGGATGAAGTTGTCAATAAAAAGATTAGGAAATTGGATAAGTTACCGGAGGACGCTGTTTGTATACCTATTAAAAACGCGGAGGCATTTGCATTCGGAATGAACGAAGATACTGAATATATCGTACCGGACAGAATGGTGAATAGAACATCTGTAGGCAAGGTTAAATTGGAGAAAGTGGAAAGTGGAGATGATGGATCATAAAATTTGAAATTAGGTGATATGAAACAACAGCCAACTAGGTGGAGCGACGATCTTCGCAATTGGCTGGCGAGAGCTGGATGAGAGTAGCCGCGGATCGTGCTCAGTGGTGTGCTCAAGGAGAGGCCTATGTCCAGCAGTGGACTAGTATAGGCTGATGATGATGATGATGATGATGATATGCAACTAATGCAACTCGAACCTAACAAGGTTTAAAGAACTACTAGAGTTCCTACTTCTTTACATTTACCTGCAGCTAAAACATTTCAAACCAAGGAATAATCTCAATAAATGCATTTTTTTTGTTATTTCTTTATTTATTTATTAAGGTAAGCGTACACGCAAATTAATTAATTATTTTTAACAAGGTTTTTTTCGCAAATGTTGTTACGAACAAAATTACAATTTTAAAGTGTCAAAAAAATTCTACGAGAAGTTGTGCGGGCACCCGCACATACCGGCACATTAAACATATATCTCTATCCCTACTAATATTATAAATGTAAATGTGAGTTTGTTT
Organism: Eudonia mercurella; assembly: GCA_963082485.1. Taxonomy (NCBI): domain Eukaryota; kingdom Metazoa; phylum Arthropoda; class Insecta; order Lepidoptera; family Crambidae; genus Eudonia; species Eudonia mercurella. The sequence continues at coordinate 531,869 of OY720052.1, read as the reverse complement.
GTTTGTTGCGCTTTCACGCAGAAACTACTCAACCGATCATCATGAAACTTTGTACACACATTCTCAAAGGTATAGCAAAGGATATAGGATACTTGTTATTAAAAAAGTAAGTTTATTTTTTGTTTTTTTTATACGCTTTCACGCGTAAATATTTGAAATAAGATTTGTTTGTTTTGTTGTCATAGAAACTGTCAAAGCGGTACGAAGTCCGCCGGGTCAGCTAGTAAATATATAATTTCGGCGGGCTGGACAGAGCAACTAAAACAGCAGAGTTGGTAGTGCCTCTGACCCGGTATATCATGGGATGTGGGTTCGAACCCTGCTTGTAGAATTTTTTTAACACTTTGAAATTGTAATGTGTTCGTAACAAAACTTGCGTATATCTAAAAACACTTCAATATAGTTTAGTATAAATGGTTTTTAATTATATACACTTTGAAAAACTTTTTTTTTCAAATCTTGCTCGTGAATTTTTTTAAATACTTTTTCAAATTATATTGAAATGACTAAACTTGTTGTTTCTTATAGAGGATTAATGCAGACTATCTATGTGAGGTAGATATGTTTGTACGCATAGCTTTTATCGTTCGCTATGTAATATATTACCCATTAAATGCTATAAACCAAAACGTTTTTATTTTTTAACTGGAGAGTGCTTGGCCTTCATAACATCTGAAGGTAGGTGGTGATAAGGCCGAAGGTCGCACTTCACCCGGGATCCTCAACTACTAAGGCACTGGCTATCTCATCTCTAGCTGCTGGAACAAACCGATGCTAATAACATTGATGTTATTACCGAGTACACAAAAATGTACCCTCCATTGGTAATCGAACCCGGGACGGTGAGATGAAGGCTAAGTGCTTAGCCGTAGGTAATAAAAAAATTAATGAAGTCTCAGTCAGTGACTTCACAATTTTTTTAAGTCAATGAAGTCACTTTAAAGTTGCTCAATTTGCTCGTTTGGACGCTGGTTATATAGTAGTAGTAAATAGCCTTTAACTGTTGGGCAAAGGCGTTCATCTTTGAAATCAAGTCATCACCACAATTGATGGGTATTGGTTTCATCACCAAGCTTGCCAAATGCGGGTTGGTGATTACAAACCCGGGCTATGCATCGAACAATCCGAAACACTGCCCGACCTGGGAATTGGGTATCGGTTGAGATATCGGTCGAGTTGTGATAGTTATACCAACTGGAAAAAATAAGCTAAAATTTGAGCAGCCTAAATGTTTGGTGACAACTGTTTTTTTTTCAGAAGTAATAGGTAGCTCAGAAATTTATATTTTTTAGACAAAAAGGGCGGGCGCGGGCGGCCTGAGAGCAAAGCGCGGGGGAGACGGCGGGGGTACAAGCGTGCCACGTGTCAAAGGTCACACATCCGGCACTGCGCTTGCGCTAGTCAACCAATAACAAAATAGGGTTGTACAAAATGTTACCAGTAAATGTTTTTTTTAACCACATTTAGTGGTGATATTTAAGCAGTGAAGTCTTTACATATATATATGTACGTACTCTTATTGCTAATTTTTTTTTTTACAGATTGTATAAATAAACTTAAATAGCGCCAAAAATAAAACATCTTTTTAAATTATGACAGGACGATTTTATTTTAATGACACATAATACAATATTTGGGCTTTTAAGTACCGTGCTTTTGCAAAGATATATAAACAATTTTTGCAAATTTTGCATGTATGTACAGGCGGCTGCACGTCAACCTATCCATAACCGTCAAATCTCTTCAATAAATTTCCAACCATATGATTTAAGACATAAAGTTGAAAGTTTATTTAGAGAATTTGACTGTGTGTGTAGGTACTGCGAATTTTTTGATTTATTATTATAAAAATATTTATTTATCAATGAAACTGGAAACAATGAAAAAGTACAATTATTGACCAAAATTTTTATTTAACTTATATTTGTATTTCTTGAAAAGTTATTTTTAAATTTAAAGCAGCACTAACAAATGATTTTACAAAATAATATTTTAAATATGTAGTTGCCTAAATTAATTTTATACTTAAAATAATTATTCAATAAATTATGTGCAGGCTCAAGCACCAAGCAAGATATAGAGTTAAAAAAGTACTCCGGCGGTTCATATTTTACATTGTATTTAGAATATATTTTAAAAAAGCGTTCCGAAATTTAATTAAAAAAAAATACAGTTACATTATGTCTGAATGTAAAATGAAATTTCAGATATCTGTTATAAATTCTTAATATTGTAAAAAAATGCATAGGTAATTATAAAAAAATTAAGTAACAAAATTGGTATAGAAATCAGTTTGCTAGTCTCAACTTTACTTACCAATCGGAAAGGATTTAATGTTTGATTGATGATTAAAAATACATTTTCTTCAATGAACTAAAAAACTATGTGACAATACATACGCATACCTAAATTAAGTAAATCCATTACTGTGTAGATAATGGTAACCTTTACTTATATTAAGTATTTAATAAGTCATTTAATGGACGGAATAAAATAATACGCACCTTTGCAAAAATATTTACAAAATATAAATTATTAAAATGAAATAAAAAATATTTTGTACCTTAAAATGGATACAGCAGCAAAATGGATCTCCCAAATATAGCGAAGAGCCTCCATGATTCACCCTGATTGTTGTTAAAAATAAATTAATAAAAAACTGTTTTGTACATTCAACAACAAAAGTGATAGTAATAAGACGGGTGAAAAGTACGTAAAAGTTAGACAGAACAAAATGTTTTCTTTTATATACAAAAAAGTCTTGAAACAGCTTATATTAAAATTGTAATAATTGCACAAAATGAAGTGCTGAAAGCTTTTCTTTTCTTTTTTATTGTTGAATGTAAAACAATTCAGCCATTAGTTAATACATTACAAAATCTAGTCCTTACGTATAAAAAATTATACACTTACAATAATATCAATTCAAAAGCACACAAATAGAGTTCTTAACGTTACACTTAACTAGGAATAAATGAGATTGAAGGCATGGTGAACAAGAAAAATTACTCTCCAATAAATATTTATATGTCTCCTTATGTTTTAGTTGGTGGCGGCTTTCGGTCAAAGCCCGCCTGGCTAGCTACCGCCATATTAACTAAGTACGTCGCCATAACGACAATGTTAGTAACATTACTGTGTTTCAACAGTCAGTCATAAGATATTCACTTCCTCAGTAACTGAAGACTTCGCATGAGGTGCGCTTCTATCCTCGGATTTACTATCAACACTTAACAGAAGAAATGAATATCAAGTGCTTGGCTGTTGTGAAAAATAAGTCGGTAGCACATTAAGTCTTAATATCGATTTAACAAAGTATTTTTTCTCATTCATCATTATTATAAAATATTTTTTTTATATAAATTTCATAGTTCTAAAGCAATAAAAGCTACATTTTTACTACAATATAATATAATTAATTATATTTCTCTCTTTCGGTGGTTTTCAAATTCAATCAATTTGTGATGATAATAATATACTAGCTTTAACTTTCACACTTTTAATTTGTTTCAACGGCCAATATACTTTACTGAATTTAAAAATACGAGCGTTTAAATTTATTTCATTGGAATAACCAAAAAACTTCAAATTTAAAAAATAAAAACTTGATTTTGTATGTATCCTTGCGTTTGTATAAACATCAAACGGTAGCAGTGCTTTTATATATCTACTAATGAAATATTGAATACAATATTTATTAAAAAGGTATAAAACTACACAAACTTAGCTAATTCATTTGAACGGTTTAAATAAAATCTTGTGCGTTCGCTGTCTGTGCTATGAGCAACAGAAATGGCCTATGCGCAGGTACCGTACAATACTTGCTTCCTATCATAACTTATTATTAATTAATAATATCATTACTAACACTACGTAACGTGCCAAAGAGGTTTTTAAATAAATAAAAACTTATTTTAATATATTTTTGTCATAACACTTTTGAATGCGTCTGTACTTTAAGGCTTGTTTGTTTTTGAATCTGTTGATATTCTTAAATGATTCAACCAAATGCATTAAAAAATGACTCGCTACGTAATGAGTATGTCAATAAACTCGATAAGAAAAATACTTTACTATAATAAAATGGTATAAGTTTTCTTTACAAAATGGCAACACCAAATCGTTTAGTTCCCGCTTTGTCTGCAATATAGCGACTTATGTATATTTTACGGAAAGCTTTTAAAAAATATATATAATCTAGCGACACTAGTATTCGACATAGGAACTAATTATAGACACTTGCTTTTCGTCGCCAAAAATTAACAAAATTTAATTTATGATTTTTTATTTTTTATGATTAAAGGAAAGTATCGAACACGCGCCACTACACTGGCTAAGTTAGCAACGATATTTACGCAATATTTATGTTTCTTACCGAGTTTATTATCGTCCTATAAATATATGGGCGTGTTTTTGTGCTACATACATGCTTTTATACCTTTGCCTCGTTAAGGCACTGTGCGAATGCGATTTTCACCTACTATTCGAACGTGTGTAGATCGCGCCAAACTTTTAGTCCCCTCTGAAGTTGCTTCGCGCAGCTGTACACACTTCAGGCCCTACCGCTCGTCCCCGCCTTCGCCCTACTGACGCCTATTTTTTACTACTGCGACGCGTATCACGCCAACTTCAGAGGGGACTAGAAGTTTGGCTTGAATTTGTATGATATTAAAGTAGCGCCATCTAGTAATATTTTGGTGTAAGTAACTTGTCTTTGTTTTAAAACTTATTTTCAATTTTTTCAATTTTTTGCGAGTTTTTCTCGCTGTAGGATCTTAAGCCTACTAAGCTTTAGTTCAAAGAAATTCATAAAAGCTCTAGAGCCTATTGACGTTCTAAAAATACTTTATAAGTGAGTTGAAATGAAATTCTTTAAAGATTACTTGCGTTTTCGTTACTTATTTTTGTATCAGATTAATATAGACGCACCACCAATCCGCATGATAATATAGACGCGATTAAAACTCCTTAAAAGAGTTTATGTTCAATGTCTAGTGTTCGCATAAACTGTACCTTGTTAATGGCTATTAAATATAAAGTTTTTATTACTTCGATGCCATACTCGAACGAATAGTGAATTAAAATCGCACTTGGCAATCCGACTTCGTTTTTGAAGTCAGCGTAAATCAGGGCTTTGAAAACCGTTAAAGATTTGAGGTAACGATACTTCTGTCAAACGAAGACACCGTTAAAATAAAATAACGTTATGTTTAGTATCGTAACCTGGGAAGTATTTTTAAAAAAGTAACGATACTTTTCTAAATGAGGTTACGTGTTTATCTACCAATATAATTGCCGCTAACAATTTAACTTTACAGAAATAACGTTACTTACCGATACTTATATTGGGAATTCGGTAACGGTATCAAGCCCTGTCATAGATACTTAGCAATGAGTTTTTAATGCTAGCGCAGCGTACTAAAGGCAGTAAATTGTTTATGGTGATCTAGTTTTTATTCCTTTGCCTCTTTTGGCGGTTGGTCTGTGTACACAATCTCTGCGTACTCTGTGGACGGTGGGGGAGGCTTCTCTGCAGTCTGCTCGCCGAGCTGTAGCTCTGCGTATACTACGCCTTTCTTGTCTTCAGATAAGGGCTGAAAAGTAAAATTTAATTGATTAATTATTATTTTTTTACTTTTATTTTTAAGTGTTAATTGCTACACTTAAGCTGAATTAAATATTTATATAAAATACAGTAAAAAAAATTAAACGCCCACCCGACCCAGCCAGGAATCGAACCTGGGTCTTCCGCAACCCGAGCGGCTACACTGACCGTTATGCTACTGGGAAGGCTTTTTTTATATTAACGGGTAAGCAGCGGGAAGTACATGTTTGTGTACTCGGTTTGGTTGGTGGTATGGCTTGTTTTAAGTCCGCCTGGCTAGCTACTACCATCTTATCTAAATATGTCGCCATAACATCAATGTTTGTATCATTGCTGTTCCGGCAGCTAGAGATAAGATAGCCAGTGCCTCATTAGTTGAGGATCCCGGGTGAAGTGCGCTTCCACCTTCGGGCTTATCATCACTTAACATCAGGTGAGACAAAGGCCAAGTGCTGTTGCCAAGCCAGCTAGTTCCATCTGTAGTACACAGTAATGTCCCACTATGTCCTTATCCTTAAGGCGAAGGGTAAGGCACACTAGCGCCACCAATTGATAATTTGACAATTACTAACGGAACGGATCTTTTTTTAAACATTGCGTACCGTCCGACAACAGGAAAGCATCCATAGTATTTATTTAATGATTGTGCACTACTTTTTGTTGCGTGGTTTATTCACAAAACGGGCTATCGCATTTATTCACAAACAATGGCCACTGTTGGTGTTAGCGAATGAATACAAAAACAAACCTAAAAGTAGTGCACAATTATTAAATAATAGATGTTTGCCTAGTGTCGGAAGGTCCGCAATGTTTGAAAAAAAATCCAGTTTAGCAATTATCAAATTAAATCCATTAGCGGCGCTAGTGTGCCTTACCCTTCGCCTTAACTGGTATTTTTATTTGTTTGCAGCCAGATAGAGTTGCCAGTGTTAGGCCCCTGGTTTATTTGAATTGAAAAGCAAAAAAAGTGAATAAGTTAGTAGTTCTTGTTTCGCAAAACAAATACATTTATCGGTAATATCGATTATCGGTTAGTGACCTGGCAGGAAAAAGGAGGCCCCATCGATTGTGGGGCCCTGGGCACTTGCCCAGAGTGCCCAATGGTAAAAAATATTATTATTTATTAGCGACGCTAGTGTACCTTACCCTTCGCCTACTGGGATTAACATTAGGCGCTAAGGTCAATGTACTAAATTGTCTGTTCGGCGACCAGACGTTAGTAATCTCCCCACCTTGTCTTTTTGGTGCTTGTCCTTAATTAAAGGCGTATAACAAAGATTAACAGTAGGCGCAGACGACCAGACGTTACTAATGTCTTACCTTGTCCTCTTTATCCTTGTCCGCGGCCTGCACTTTGTCCTTGGCGCGCGGTAATACGGCCCGCACGCGCGCGCTCAGCCCCGCCAGCCGCGACCGCTCCTTGCCCCCTACTGCGCTCTCCGTGTCGCTACTAGCGATACAACCAGGTCCAAAATTATCAGGATAATAACACAGCTTGATAATTATCCGATATTGTGAGGTGCTCGATTCTGCGAATGCTGAGGTTAAGCAACTTTCGCAAAGGCCGGTCATCGGTTGGGTGACCAAGCTTATCATCGCGAGTTCCCCCGTGCATCGGAAGGCACGTTAAGCCGTTGGTCCCAGTTGCATTAGCAGTCGTTAACAACCACCAATCCGCACTGGGCCCGCATGGTGGATTATGGCCCGTTCTCCCTATCCATCCATAGGGAAGGCTCGTGCCCCAGCAGTGGGATAAAAATGAGCTGATGATGATGTATGTATGATGTCGGAGTATCGGATAATTATCAATTCTGTTAATTAAATTTATGATAGAATGATTTTAAATAGTTATTCAAAAAGTGAGATTATAAACTTGCCATAATGGACTTTAAATCGTATGAATTTTGATGAATAAAGATGCTTAAAGGAATCTTAACCTGCTGAGACGTGAAGGGTTAATAAGTTCTTGTCATGTAACGTTTATTAGCGAAAAAGCTTGAAACTCAAATATATTAGATCATCAAAGAAAATGCACACCCAATTAGCATAAGAACGATTTTTCTTTTAAAAAAAAGCACAGTTAAATTACACTACGAGGTGGCGTGGTAATCACATAAAGCGACCAGGATGGAACCCACTAGGGTACAACAAAGTTGCATCTCGTGTACAAAAAAGTTACACTCGTACACAACAAAGTTGCATCATGTTTACAACAAAGTTACATCCCGTACACAACAAAGTCGTATCATGTTTACAACAAATGCATCCCGTATACAACAAAAATCCATCCTGCATACAACAAAATTTCATCATGTTTACAACAAAGTTGCATCCCGTATACAAAAAAGTTGCATACTGAAAATAGTGTCAGCAAATGCACAAAGGTGAACCAAAAGCAAGTGGAACAAGCGGCATGCATCAGGTAAGAGGTCACGTACGTTGCAGCGGGAAGCGCCAGCCCTGATTCTAAAAGCACATCGCCCGCCGGCGTCCTTAACAAAAAAGGGCGTTATTTATATAAGCGTAGAGTTCAAAGTTTATCGTAGTGGCAACAGTGATCGACACACATACCAAGGGTTGGACAACAGTTTTCGAAATTATATGAAATTTAAATTTTCCTGGAAGACAGCTAGGAAGCAAATGAACTGTATTCAATAGGCATTATGACAGTATTAAAAGATCAAAATATAAATAATTTTGCAGAAAAAAATATTTTTTACTTTTTAATTTAAAGGGCTAATTGCAACATTTAAGCTGAATTAAATATTTATAAAATACAGTGAAACCTTCAGCCTTCCCGGTAGCATAATGGTCAGAGCAGCCGCCCGGATTGCGGAAGACCCAGGTTCGATTCCTGGCTGGGTCGGGTAGGCATTTTATTATTTCACTGTATTTTATAAAAATTAAAAAAAAAATTAAATTATTTTAAAAAATTACTCAGTTTTAATGCCAATTAATGAGATTAATAAGATTTTCAATAAAATAAAAAACCTCCTTCGGCCATGTTAACTGAAACACCAATGTGAGCGAATGACGTCACGCCTCAGTAAACGTCTCATTGTGCTGTGTCAATATTCTGTTGACTTTCTTCGTTGAGCATAGATGTTCACTGAGGCATGTAACGTCTCGGACGCCATAATGCTCTAGCGTTTTCGCGCATAATGGGCGATTTTCCGACCCCCAAAAAAAAGAAATTAGTTCCAAATGACTTCATAGATGGCGCTTAGTAAAAGGCGAGTCCATGGAGAGCACGTGTATACGTGTATGGTTGCGTAATATTTATTCCGTTGCCTTTTAAAAATAAAAGTACTGTGAACAAAATTATGGAAAATAGGTATAGGTCCTGAAATGAAAATACTCATTTTTTATTTTTTTGGTTGACAAGCAAAAGTTCACTGTGTACTGCACAATTTATTACAGCCTCTATGTACGGCTCGGCTTTAATAAAACGCCATCTATCGAGTTTTTTTGAACTATTTTTTATTTTTCAATTTGGGCTGTCAGAAAATCGCTCATTCAAAGTAGATAGAAAAAATGCAATAATTTGCGTTAAAACTTAGTTTGTTGCTGAAATAATTGGTGGAGCTACGATATAGATTCTAAAATTTGTCATCGTGCCTATTGTGGTTTAAGATAAAAATACATTGCTAACCCCTTATTTTAAATAGTTATAAGAAAAAACGGTCGATAAATGGTTTCTGACGAGCACTGGTGCCACTTATACCCTGCGATGTTTATATTATTGACAGTGATCGGTGTATAGACTATAATTTACCTCAACTTTGCGATAGATAAAATGGAGCTGTTATTACCACCGAATTTGATACGAGTATTTGCCAAAATACCGAAAAGGTGTTGAAAAATTTTCTAGGAGCAAGATTCGACCCCCGCACCCTCTGACAATCCGGGTCAGGTGCGCTTCCAATTACACTATGGTGGCTCTTCCAATATTTTTACAAATATTAAAGACCAGTTAAGAATTATGCAAGCTATATTTATTATATAATTTTAAGTAAATTTTGTTGCGAAAAAAATACAAATTGGAACAGTGAAATTTAAAAAAAATCTATAATAAAATTTGTGCGCAACAATATTTCTGAAATCATGTAATTCTACGATTGAAATGCTAAGATTATTTTAACACCCACAATCCCAAAGACGATAAAATGGTGAAATAAATTATCAACAGTTGCATTTTATGTCCCATCTTGTTTAGATAAAATTATAGTCTAACTATTCCGATCACCATCATAGTGGCACCAGTGTTCGAAACTTTAAGCCCAATATTTGAAACTTTAAGCCCAATGTTTGAAACTTTAAGCCCAATATTTGAAACTTTAAGCCCAATGTTTGAAACTTTAAGCCGAGTGTTCGACAAAGTTTTCTTCGCAAAAAAAATACTTAGCAGTTGGTAAGTATTTTTTTTGTTGCTAAGACTAAAATCATTTAGAAATCAAATCAGAAAAAAATGTCGATCACTGGGTCCGGTCGAACGCTGGTGCCAATACCCTAACTATTAAACATACCAGAATTAACACAGAATTCAAACAAATTAGTTTTGTAATATAGTAGAATTCCAGTTAGTTTTAAATCGGAACAAAATAAAAGTTATTTTTACAACAATATAAGACATATTATTTTACTCATTATTGTACATAATATTTAATAATAAGGTAATACTTACGATTCTCCGGAAGATTTAGCGTGGTCGCGGCCTCTGTTGCCTCCTGAAAAATATGGCGATAGGTATTCCTTTACTATTTTTTTAACCTTTCAATGACCTGATGTAAATTTATTAGCGTAGATTTTTTATTTTGTGTTTATTTATTTTTTTACATGTTGTGGTTGTCTTCTATATTTTTGTGTTTATTGTAATGGAAAGTGTCCTGCTATGATAGGGCATTTTCCAATATTTTTGACGCTGTAAGGGAGAAAAGAGCTGGACACTTGCTGAGTTTCTTGCCGGTTCTTCTCAGTACAAGATCTCCCGCCCAGAGTAGACTTACGAACCGATGGCATAATGACATTCATAAGAGCTACTTGTAGCCTAAACTGAATAAATGATTTTGAATTTTGAATTTTGAATTTTTGAATTCAATGAGCTGCCCCCTCACCATGAGTCAAAGTCAATGATACTAAGTAGTAAAAAAGGTAGATACGCTAAAATAAAGCGCCCCGAGTACCTAGTTTTGTTTACTATCAGTATTCATTCGATTACGTTTACGAAAATTAGTATGGTAAAATTGTAACTCTTCTCGTATGTCGCCAGGAGGCGCTGCTTCAATGCCATACTAATTTTTGTTTTTATTCACACTAGGCACCCGGAAAACGTTCCGAATATAAAGTACTAGGTGACCCGGCGGACTTCGTACCGCTTTGACAGTTTCCATCATTGAGTTAAATATATATATATATATCAATGGTTTCCATGACAACAAAACAAACAAATCATTTTGTATTGGAAAATTAAATTATCGTTTTTAGTATTTTATATATATTTATTTTTAATAAAGCCTATGTTACTCAGCGCTAATGTAGCATTCTTAATGGTGAAAGAATTTTTTAAATCGGTCCAGTAGTTATTGAGTTTATTCGTTGCAAACCTACATATATACATACTTAGAATAATAACGCCATACATACATACATACAAAAATACAAAGGTTTCCTCGTTATAATATTTTATAAAGTAAAGAAGGCAGCCATATCCTTTTGGTTTCGACCTCACTCAGCCGAAGGAGACAAACATAACTGTTATAATTTGAAAAAAGACAGTGTTGAAAAAATTCCACGAGCGGGATTCGAACCCGCACCCCATGACATGCCAAGTCAGGTGCACTGCCAACTATGCTATCGTGGCAAACATGCTATTTTTTCTTTTTTCAAATTGTAATTTGTTCGCAACAATATTTGCGTAAAATTATATGTAAATAATCATAACTGTTATATATTTAAATTTTGTTATAAAATATAAAGAGCTGTATTTTTCGTTTTAATTGCTTTATTAGTTAATATTAGTTGAAAATAAAAATGAGAAGGGTTGGTGGCACTAGTATTCGACACTTTAACCGACTTAGTCTGACAGGGATTTATAACACCTCCAAAAATATTATAAAGATGTACCCTAATTATGATACTTTTAGAGTTTCATTCACAACAACACACAAATGCCTGGTCGGTCTAAATGGGTTAAGCTCATTGTTCGACACACTTTTCTATACTAATATTATAAAGAGGAAACCTTTTTTGTATGTATGTATGTATGTATGTTTGCAACGAATAAACTCAAAATATACTGGACCGATTTAAAAAAAATCTTTTACCATTAGAATGCTACATTAGCACTGAGTAACATAGGCTATATTAAAGAAGAAGAAAAAAATGTCCTTGGGGGAGGCCTTTGTCCAGCAGTGGACGCCTTTTGACTGAGATGATGATGATGATGAAGAAATTTTACAGTTTTGGTTAGGTTAACGTACCGGCGTCTGTACTACCAGCGTATATACACACGTCTATTTTCCACATCAGGGTGCCTAGTGTGAGTTTTTCTTACTAGCCGTATTCGTTCGATTACGTTTACGAAAACGAAAATTAGTATGGCATTGAAGCAGCGCCTCCTGGCGACGTACGAGACCAGTTACAAATTTTGCCGCACAAACTCTCGTTTTCTTAAGCTCGCAACTACGCACTTTGCAATAATATTGCTATAAGAGCCCATAATAGCCCTGGGCCCCTTGCTCTGTTGCATACCAACACTAATCGCCTCATCGCATGAGATATGTATAATATCTAAAAATAGCAAAATCAAGTTATATACAGAAATGTTTTTTCAAAGCTGCTCTCGCATCATCTACTTACCAATCCGAGCACAAACTGTAATCTCCGTTTGGAAACGAACCTGGGACCTATGATTCTAAAACCCGTATTCTTACTGATAGACTCGAGATTCAAATAAAAGCTAAATAAAAATATTAAGTCCACTGTATATCTTAATAAAATAAAAACTTTTTACGAATTTAGTTTGTAAAAAAAGGCTCAAAATGTCCGGATAAAATAATAATAATAATATGTAAAATTCGTAAAAAAGTGTTGTGAATACTTTTAAAACGAAGGGTAAGGCACACTAGCGCCGCTAATGGATTTAATTTGATAACTGCTAAACTAGATTTTTTTTTCAAACATTGCGGACCTTCCGACACTAGGCAAACATCTATTATTTAATAATTGTGCACTACTTTTAGGTTTGTTTTTGTATTCATTCGCTAACATCAAAAGCGGCCATTGTTTGTGAATAAATGCGATAGCCCGTTTTGTAAATAAACCACGCAACAAATAGTAATGCACAATTATTAAATAAATACTATGGATGATTTCCTGTTATCGGACGGTCCGCAATTAAAAAAAATATCCGATCCGTTAGTAATTGTCAAATTATCATTTGGTGGCGCTAGTGTGCCTTACCCTTCGCCTTAAGTTCAGTGTTGCAAAAAATAATATAGAATTTCATTGAAATTTTACTGAATGACAGGAAAAAGTATCGCTCACTGGGTTCTGTCAAACTCTGCTGCCACTATATCGACGGTCCCTACGTAAAATAACATAACTGCAAATGCCAAATTTTACAGGAGAGCGGTTTGAAGTTTCAAACGCGTCTAATTCAAGTTCTACTGCATATAGAGTAATGAAATTTGGCATGAAGTTTTTATTTATTGTCCCTTTAAGGAAAAACAAAAAATATTATAAAAAAACATTCACTTTATGTATTATTAGTCACATGTCATTTTACATCGGCAACATTCTAACTAAAAATGCTTAAGTGGTACATAACGACTTCTACGTGGCAGGTTTTATGGTGATATATATTGTAACTGCCAATTACAAAATTATACGTGGGACATAATGAGCCGTAATAAACACTTACGGGATTTTCAGATTGGGAGTAATCCATAATGTTACTCTTTCGTGGCATGTTTCTATATATTTAACGAGTACTTACGCAGTAAAAGAAAACATTACCATGAGGGAGCGACCGCAACTGTTCCGCAAGTGGCAGTTGCGGGGGAGGCGCGCAAGGGCGTCCTTGACTCCTCGATGTAAAATTACGGAACTACCACAGCTGTAGTTTTACGTTGGAGATTTTGTAGTTATGGAATTTGTCGAGGTTTGATTTAGAGTAGAATTATGACATTTTTAGCCCTGTTTCTTTGATGAAACGAAACTTTAGGATGACCTGAAGGTTTCGAAACAAAAAATAAAAATTACTTATGTACCACTTGAGGAACTTTACGTAGGGACCGTCGATATTATATTCAAATGTGTTGTAAAATGAGTTGTGATCTCCTATTTCTATAATAAAATAAAAATGTAGTTGTTCGTGGTCAAATCAAACAATAGTATTGTTATTTAATAAATACTTTATATTCAATTATATCCATTTAACGTAGTGATTTTAAACATCGAAGTTATATTTGATTATTGGGTCCGTCTAATCGGTAATATTGTTATAAAATCTTTGAACAACATCTATACAACATGCCAGACAAGAAAACTATTGATAAATTATGATTTACATATATTTTAACATATTGTAAATAATTGGTACGAATTTAGATTTAATATTTATGTAGTTACAAATTTTTGGAATATAATATTTTATATATTTTAATATACAATGTTAATTCAAATGCTCGACTTAAAAGTCACATTAAGTCAAATTTTCGACTTATAAATTGAGATAAGCCAAGTATTTGACTAAAAAGTCACATTAAGCCAAATAATTGACTTATAGATATCATAAACCGATTTATTTTAACATTTATAACAAATTTATTATGGAATAAGTTTTCTATTTGACATGCTGTATAATTTACAGTAAAAACCTTGGTAGAGTAGAAAATTGTCTTTTAAGCTAAAAATTAATTTGAGCGTAAATTTATATAAGCCTTAGTATTTGGCGGTGTGCGAAATGGCAGTGTCAAAACTCTTAATAATTGACCCCGAATTTATGATAAGCTTATGCGAACTAAAATAATCACTTAGTCTCGGTACAAAAATAAAACCTTAACAGTAATTATATGTACCTAATTTGTTACAAATACTAAAAAAAATCACAATGGTGACTTAAGTAGCTAGACTTACAAAAAAAACTAATATTTTTTTTACAACAGCCCTTTGACATATTTCAAAATTGATTGTTTTTTCTCTTTAGGGCCTGTCAGTTGGTCGCTTACATTAAAACTATTTTCATCAGTAGAAATAATGCAAAGAACTGTAAAATGCTTAATAAAAATACTTTTTTTGTGTCATTACAGGCATTTTATATACAAAAAAATATATAATATAATAAGAATGGTGGTACGAACACAGTTTCTAATAACATAACTAAACTTAAGATTATTTATAAAATTATAAAGGAGTTATAGAGAAATGCTTGGCAAAAGGAAATTTATTTTCAATAAAATATTTCACTTATGCAATACAATATCTTACTTTACATGAACAAATCTTAGAAACTAACAAATAAGTCGCATATCTTAAATTAAGATGTTTAAGTATTTGTGATATAAGATAAGAGATTTGACGGTACAGTAAATTGCATATTAAAAATTCTTAAAAAAGTTCTTATAAAAATTTAAAGCAAAATAAGCCGCAATTTATAGTTTTATGTATTTATTTATCGAAGAGGTGTCGGTACCTTCTATAAAATAACCAGTGATTGGAATAGGTACATCTATTATATCTTTCTGTATAACAAACAGTAGTATGTTTTTTTGTAAAAAAAAAAGATATTTGGACTTACAGATACCGGTCACCAATTTGACAAACAAACAGTGTCAACTACTTATTCCTAAAACGTGGTACAATCAGCAACGGAAGTCGCTGAATAATTAATTGTTCAGCGATATTCTTTGCTGACTTTACAGGCGACTGCTTATATTATATATGTTTTAAATACGTTGGGATTCGTTGTAATATGCAATATTACATCAAAAAGACATTTTTACATGAGATTCTTATATAATTTCACTACAAGTATTTAAATTTTTAGACTATTATTTCACAATCAGGAAAAATACTATACATTATTTTTATTTCTGATGTAAAAAGGGAGATATAGAGAAGACCATGAATATAGTATTTACCCTGATTGTGTGGTAAAGATTCAAAATTGGTGGACAACATTAGAAAAGATTTACTTAGCTAAGTATTAAAGAAATGGCAATTTCAAAACGTACCTTAAAGTTTTACAATAAACCAAGTAGTGGTATCGATTAACTTGCATAATTTCTTTTGGAGAACACTTTGCACAATATTTTATACAAAACACTATTGTATAAATGTAATAAAGTAACAATATTCCATGACATAATCTGGCACTTAATGTAACTAAACGAAATATCCTTAAAGCAATGCTTAGCAGCAGTCACTCGGCTTATACGGAACGAAAAGCATTAAGAAATAGTCTCATTTAAAATGTTTATTGACATTAATAGTTACAAGTCGCGTTTATTAGAAATTTGAATTGAATTTGATAATAAAATCACTGGTCAAATGATTTAATATTTGTCTGATGAATGAAATGTCAGCATACTAGATAACATTAAGTAAGCAGACGATTTGATCTTTGAGTCGTCTTCAGCTAACTTAAGTAATTTAAACTTTTAAAATCCAATTTTAGTAAACTAGTTTACGTCAATCAATTACTTGTGGTTAGTCTACTTTACGTTTAAGTTACTTTAAGCGAGTTTATTGTAAATTTGAGTTCAATGAGTTGTGGTTCTTATAAGAGTATAAGTCAACCCAAGCTTAAAGGCAAATTAAGCGAGTTTAAGTTACTTACCAATCCGAGTTTATGCTGCCAACCGAGTAAGTTTGTGTTAACTTTAACTAGTCGAGTAGAGGTCGCATACCAGTTTAAATAACGACATTTTTATTGTAGAAATTAACTTTATTTATTATTTATTTATTTTTAATGCAAAATCTATTGTAGATCGACTACTACCCTGACTTTTAAGTTCAAATTAAAGTTATTATTAACGTTTAAATTCAGATAAATGCCATTTAAAGGATCGAGTATAATTATAAGTAAACTCGCAATATAAATAGAAAACTAATTACAGATTGACATTTTAAAATTCGATTTAACGTGCCGATTGACTTTTCGATATAGACTTTTAAAGTTCGAGTCGACTTTTAAGCGGTCGGGTTTAAGCCGATGAATCGAGTGTGACCAAAGTGTGACCGAAGTGTGGACCGAGTGACAGCGCGACTTACATACAGCTTACACGGCGGTGTCCGGCTTTTTCTCCGGGTGCTTGGTGTCCCCGTTGCTTATGTACTCGCCGTGGTCGTGGGACGGGTTCTCCGCACCCTTCACGTCTTCGTGGGGCGGCAGCGGGGCTTCGGAATCCGCGCCGTCCGGTATGTCCGTCCGGTGGGAGCGCCCTACAACACGTTAAGCGATCAAGAACTGGCCCTCTTTTTTTGGTTTATATACTCTGTGGTGGGTTTTAGCAAGTGGTGTGGTGTTAGCTCAACAAGTGCACTTAGATTTTTTATCTACAAAATTTTTGGTAATATTATGTGTATTATCCCGAAATATAGCCTTCTAATTCACTTTCCATCCAAAAACTAAAAATTTTTACATTACTATTGTGCAACACTTTTGTTCTTAAATTTTCAAATATTTTTTTTTATAAAATTTTGTTGCGAACACATTACAAAAACACAAATGTTGAAAAAAATTCCACGAGCAGGATTTGAACCTGCACCCTTCTAACATTGTATGGGCGCCTTTGGCATTCAAAGTAAAGTGTTGAATAATTTCGGCGGGCTAGTTAGAACCACGATAGCTCAATTGGAAGAGCACCTGACCCGGTATGTCAGAAGCGTGCAGGTTCAAATCCTGCTCGTGGAAATTTTTTCAACATTTGTGTTTTTGTAATTCGTTCGTATGAGAGTGAATCAAAAAGATCTTGAAATCTATATTAAAAATGCAAAAATTTAAACTATTTTTTTTTATCATACATAATCTCCAATGCAATGCATTTAGAATAACGTTTTTCTAACTTCCTTATTCCTTGAGAAAAAAAATTGTTTTTCTTAACTCTCGAAAAACTCCTCTACGGCAGCCATCACCGTACGTAACTCACTTTTATCCATAGTTTTGCGTTTTTAGCAAACAATTTATTACGTGCGATCGAACTGACAAAAACAAGTGACTGTTTGCATAAATATTGTGTGATTGATTAATACTCTTTAATTTGAATATCGAACTTCTCCCAAAAAGGTTTTATGCTCTTCTAAGAACTTTTTGATTCACCCTCGTAGTTCTATGGTCGGGTCTCTATCTGCTATATTCGGGATTATAGTTACATGTATTACCAAAGAGTAGGCAAATGCGAAGACAGCGAAGCGGGATTGTGCCTCACTAGCCGTCCTCTCCTTTTCGAACGAGTGGCTTTAATTATTGCTTTTTGACTACTCAAACCTTTTTGACTGCTACCAGTGTGGTGAGGGCGAGTAAGCGTTCAGCTGTGCTTTAGCCTGCTGTGGTTGACATTTGCAGTTTTTGCAGAACTATCATGATCTTTTTTACATTAGAGTAATTATTGACGGGATTATTCACTTGTTTGTTTTTGTTGTTTATGAGAGTTGGAGCATTTTGGTGTAAGTGAAAATTAGGCACAAAATTAGACTTTGTCATTTTAAGTGACATTTGGAATACAAGTTAAGTTTAAACTTATCAAATATAGTTGTTTTGGTGCTAATGCTAATTGTTTGGGGTAATTAATTATTTGTTGTGTTGTGACCAACTTACACGATTTAAATTTTTGAAATTTTTGAATTTGAATTTGAGAATGATACATGAGAGAGGTGACTCTGCTGTCTTTGGGCGGTTCATTGAATTGCACGTCATAAGACGTTTAAAGCGATGACTGCCCTAATTTAATATTTTAATTTAATTTAATATTTTAATTTAATTTAATATTTTAATTTAATTTAATATTTTAATTTAATTTAATATTTTAATTTAATTTAATATTTTAATTTATTTTATTGAACTTTATTTTATTTTATATTTCAAATTTCAAATTTCAAATTTTTATTTTTATTTTTATTTTATTTTATGAATTTAGGAGTTTGTAAGTTTTAATTCTATTTTTTATATATAAGAATTTTATCTAAGTAATTACAATTATTATTTTTTTTAATTGTTGAATTGAATAATTTTGCTTTTGTCATTTAAACACGCTGAATTTTAATTTTGTAATTTTTATTCTGTATTTTTTATTTTGTAATTTTTATTTTTATTTCGAATTATTTGATATTGTACCTATGATCCAAAGTTGGTCGAAATAAATGCATTTTATTTTATTTTTATTTTTATTATATTTATTTTATTTTACTTTTAAATGCCTATTTCAGATATTTAATTATTATGATGACCAAATTGCACATATTAAATGCCTTTTTAAAGATTTTTAAATTATTATTATGACCAAATTGCACATATTATTTTTGTGACCAAAGTGCACTTCGTTATTTTTGAGTTTATGTAGAAGTTGCGCTATAGCTCACGATCACGTGATCATTGACCACGCGTAATAATCCCGTCAACGTTTAGGTATTCTAATAATTGTGATATGTTTTAAATGGCTGGTTTTGCTGTGTGTTAGTGGTGTTGTCATGCATAAATTGTGCTTTGTAACTACATAACAACTCTTTTTTGTTGAATGCGATTCGATCACCATTTTTATGGCATTTTAATTTGTAGTGCATTTCAATTCTCGTTTTTGTTAACTTGATCTAAAAGTAAATAAAACTCACTCAGAGTTTGACTAGCTATGCGTAGCTTGTGTTTTTGTGTTGACGCTAAAAATGTGAATCGAGTGCTTTGTATGAGTTTGCACTTTTTGACAATATTTGTATGAATCAAATTAACTCTGATAAATCTATTTTCGTCATATTTCTGGGTGATCAATATGTGGTACAATTTTATATATTTCATAACTCCCAGGTTTTTTTTAATTTTTTTTACATATTAGATATTTCTTGTTAGCAATAAGGCCGCCTATTTTGTACTTTGTCTCTTGCCAATTGATCCGTATCTTTTTTATGTAAAACAAATAAAAATTACTCTTATAATTTTTTAAGTATTAAATAAAATGTCTACCAAACACCACAAAATTATAATCTGTTAACGATCGAAGCAGCATTTAGTGAGATGTTTACTATTTCACAAGTGTTTATGGATGTCGCTTATATTCTCTGTGGCTTGCTGTTTTTAATTCTATTTAGCGTTTTTGTTTCATTTATTTTTATTAGGTTTTATTAGAGTGCTGATGTTTTTATTTTCCATTCGATTGGGTTATTGAAAGTTAAATAGCGCCGCCTATTGGCGAATATGTGAAACCAACGCGTATAAAAAAAGTATTATTAGTACGCTATAAATACATTTATGTAAAACAGTCCTACACCCACATATAAAGCTAAATACGCTTGTGTCAGCTATTGGGATTGAACCACGATTGCTCGCATTCAACACGATTATCTGTCCGTTCGGTTACCGCATTTCTATTAGCTATGTATTTAGTTATTTTTTATTTAACTTCATTTTAAGTTTTCCTACTTTTTAGGACACCACATATTAAAAAAAAATTAAAATTAAAACCATCACCTTTTTTAAATTGAGAAGTGCATCTTATAACTTAGATAACCCAACACCATACTTAAGAAAACACAAAAAGTAATAAATTATTTCTGAAATTCGGAAATTATAAAATATGTTTATAACAATCTTACAATTAACTTGAATAAAAGTAAAAACAACTACTTTAAGTTCAATTTTTTCTCCAAAAACTAGAGAAGTATCTGAATTGATTTTAAATGCCAAAATACCCAGGCAGGATTTAAAACCCACGGCTTTGGGTATTCTGCGTTAAGTACCTAAAAAATTTTAAAGAAAAGTGGCTTTTTCATACAACCCACCATCATAATAAAAAATCATTACTTCTTTCGATCTATAATAAAAAAAAAACAAATAACAAATGTGAAATCTCATAAACATGTCAACATTAAATTGAAACACTATGTATATACATACCTACTCGCATTTATTTTACATTATTATTATTTTATTCTGACATTCCGAACTCTTTGCAAGGTTATTTATAATGTAAAATAAACACGAGTACGTACACGTAGATCAGAGTCTAGTGCAAATTTTATTCACCATATGACCGAGTTAGTGTTAACTAGATTTTGTATAATTCGCCAATAGATGGCGTTGTTTTTCATTCACACAAATTACAGTCACTCGGTAGAATAGTGAAAAAAAAACTAGCTGATTTACTACAAAACGATGACTAACGATGGCTACTAATCAATGCTTAAAACAGATGCTGTCACTTTTTAGCTAATATTTTTAGACAGAGACACAATATTCTAAACAAGTATTTAGCCATACTATACATTATACATTTAACTTTAACACTGTTTTGTAGTACAAGGGATAGTGTTTGATTTCAATGTTTTGTGATCGTGGACATTTTAGAAAAAAATATTTAAAATTAGTTCATGCAGAAACGTGAAAATTAAGAATTTCTAATAATTATCATGCTGTTAAAAAGATAACGAAGATAGATAGAAACAGTTAAAAGGCACATGCGCCATTTTGTTTTTCATAACCAAAAAGTTTACATGCATTTTTTAATTAAAAACTTCATAGTTCTTGATCGCTTAATTAATTGTACGGGCGGGCACATTACGTTTTCATACTTATAATAAGGTACTATACTTAAAATATATTTAAAAAAATACACATAAAGACAAGCAAATTCGACAAACACTGCCATAAATACGCTTCCAAGGCTTTTACTACTACGGACCATAACAAATCTTTTTTTCAAAAAAATATATTTTTTTTTGTGCGTGATTAGGTGAATTTGTGATTCTCACTATAATTAAATCTATATATTTGGATTTACCTATCGATTATCACCTCGAGATCCTGTTAGAAATTACTCACTATTAATTAATTATATATTAATATACTTGGGACTGTAACAGCATGCCTAGATTTACTTTCAAACATAGGTTGTAAAAGCGGTCATAAGCATGGACTTCAAAACATTTATAGTTGTAAGTAATTTTAATAAAATATTTGCGTGTAATAAATTATTATTAATTTAAAACAAACGGATTTCAAAGTGATACTTGAAAATGCATTTAGATTTTGAATACTTCAATATACTATTTGAATTCAGAAAAAGCGATGATAAATTGTTGTTTTTTTTAATTCAATAAACTTTTTATACTTTTTATATTTATACACGTCAAATATTTTAATTTATCGAACGACATTACCGAAATATGAAGCGATTGTGTGGCGACAAATACTAAAAAGATTTAACTAGAAAAAACAACTTTAACCCTCATAATCATTAAAAGCTTACAACGTGCCACTGCTGGGCTCTTTATATGTTATTAAAAACACTATAAAATTACTACATGGCCAACTATATCCGTACTAGAAAAGTTTTTAATAACTTCTGTGAACATGATTGCAAATAATTCTTGTAATTCTAGCGCCAAAAATATGTGACAACTAAGAAAAGAAATGAAGAATAAAGAAAGAAATTATTGTTATTAATTTGTCGCGACACAATCAAAGATAGTTTCTGAAATAGTAAATGAGAATAATTGACAAAATAACAAACACGATTTCATTCACATAACAAAATAACATAACAATATAAAATAAATAATAAATCGAAGGGCCGACTTGTGATGCTGATAATTAGTATTTTTTATGGATACACATTTATCTTATTATTTAAACATTATTAATTTCAACGGTTTAATGACTTTTTAATCACCTATTCATGCTCGATCACTGTAAACATTAAAACGAGTTTGGTCATAGTGTAGTTTAGTCATAGTGTAATTAAGTCGTAGTGTAATTTAGTCAAACTGTAGTTTGATCATAATGTAGTTGAGTAATAGTGTTATTTGGTTATAGTATAGTTTATTCGTAGTGAAAATTAGTCATAGTTTAATAAAGTGTCGTTTGGTTGCAGTCATAGTGAAATTTAGTCATAGTGTTATTTGGTCATAGTTTAATTTAGACATGGCGTATTTTGATCATAACGTAGTTTGGTCATTATATTGGTACTATTATCATAATAACCATACAAATATTCCCATCACAAGTCAGCCCCCACTTTAGTAGTTGAGCGTTAGGTATTGAGGTACTCACCGGCGAAGCACCACCGGTCAGTGGCTTTGGCGAACACAGCGAGCGACACCGCCACCAGCAGCGCCAACACGCCTATCACGATCCCCACCACTGCGCCCGTGTCTAACTCCACGCCTGGTGATAACAACATATTAATTTTTAATTGGTAAAAAAACATATTAAAAGCTCATGGTTTAAAAAAATATAAGAAATTAATGTAATATTAATATTTATAGAAATAGAAAAAGAAAAAAATCTCTATTTAGTACAATACATCACACGTATAAATTGAATAATTAATAAATAATAATAATATTAAGTAATAATTCTTTCATCTTTGTATATTATTAAATTGATAAAACTAAAATAGGTTCTTATCTAACAAAATAAATTAAAATAATAAATAAATTTAACAATACCAATAACTAAATGTAAACAAAGCAAACAAATTATAAAATTTCAAAAATTCTCAAATAATATTTAAAATTTATTTTAAAAAAGTAATGTTTTTATTTTAAATAAAATTACGGGTCAAATAAAACTGTAAAACGTATGCTCGATAATTATACAGCTGTAATTATACAGCTGTATTATACATTATTTCTATATTTGTATATTTATTTCTCTCGACTCTAATCTGTGCTCTACTCGGATGTTACCCCTTCTGTATATTGTTTTTTTTGTTAGAGGCAAATAAAGTTATTTATTATTATTATTACCTATTCAACCAACTTCAAAAAAAGTAGGTTCTCAATAGACTGTATAATGTTTTTATATCGGTATCGAAACCGGAGCCAAACAAATATTTAAGGCAATGAATTGGGTACCGAACCCATCTGGAACCAGTATCCTGGTACCGAAACGGCAAGAACCACTTAGAACCTTCAAAGAACGACACAAAGCCTTGGTCACAAGTTAATTCTTAGTTCTAGTATGAAGTGCGTGTATATTGCAATGTTTTTTATAAAGAAATGTTTTGACGCACTTACAGAATAAATAGAATTAATACAGATATGAATAAATTGTAATATGCCCATGCAGTCAATGAAAGAAGAAGTCGCTTTTTGAATAACCTTCCAAAAGAAGAATAAACTGAAAAAATCTATATTAAAATGATTTAGACATGTTGAATTTTTGTTGACTCTGCATGCGATAAATAATATAAATAAAAAAATGAACATTTTTTTAAGTAGCATGCTGTAAAGGAATGGATAAACTAGATTTATGTAACAAGTTAAAAACAAACATTGTTTATAGTACCATGCTTTTAAGGTAACTATTTAATATTATGTTACTTCAAAATTAATGAATTAAATATATTAAATGAAAATGCAAAATATCATTCATGACGTATTGATTGACAGACTGATTGATCACTAACTAAAAAGCCTAGTTGCTAACATCAGATTTGGCGGAAAACATGCTATCAAAAATTTCTGCAGAATACACGTTTCTTCCACAATATAAGTTCACACACATTCCTAGGTACTTATAATCGAGCAGTTTAATTATCTGATATTTATCAAAAGAATACGAGTACATCTAACACAACTGACTACTCATATCATTTCATTCTTTTAAACCATGGTCATACTTTAAAACTAACTACGCTTACAAGGAGAAAAATGCTTTACAAAGGAGATAGGAAACACGTAGTTACATACTTATGTAGAAAGATACTAGATTTGACACATTATTTGAATATTAAATATAATTTATTATGTTAGGGTCACCATTTGATTATATTTTCTGTGATCCATCCACACCTCCACATAACTATGTGTAAATGAAAATATTACGAAATATATATTTTTTAATAATTATACAGGATTGATTTCAATAAAAACAAAAAAAAACAAAAATAATTAAATGAATTATTAAATTTAGATATTTCATAAAAATAAAAATAAATAAGTACCTATATTTTTTTTAAATATTTTTATACTTTTTAATTATTCTGTTAATATGTATGCAACCGAATAACTAAATTTTGTCCAAATAACGTGCAAATCAATTCTCCTTTGTAAATCAAACTCCAAAACGAGTCAGATGATAAAAAATTAAAATATATTTAAAAATTACGCATTCAATACAAAAAATCAGGCTTTTCCACAAAATATCGTTCCTAAAAACATTATTTCTCTTACCGTACATGTCGAATATCAAAAACGACGACTTTGCTTTGCGCGCTGTAGAAAACAGGTATTTTAATGTTTATTAAAGTTAAAAAGTGATAATTTGCAAAAAAAAAATTTAAAAGTGTTTAAAAAAATCTACGAACGGGATTCGAACCCGCACCCCATGACATACCAGGTCAGATACACTACCAACTATGCTATCGTGGCTCTTCCAACCCGCCGGAATTAATCACCACTATCTACTATTTTGTAAGACTCAAAACAATGTTCAAAAGTTTAGTTTTTTCAAATTAAAGTAACGGCACCAGTTTTCGACACTTTAGTTCCAGTGCTCGACACAATTTTCGTCGCCAAAACTTGACATTGATTTTCATTGAAATTTTCATTGAATACAGCCGGTGGTCTGTATTCAATTGGTGCTTGTGACTAAAATTTGTCTCCTATTATTAAAAGTTAGAAGGAAATATGTCGGTCACCAGTGTTAGTATTAGTGAAGTCACGCGAGACAGGCGCGCATAAGCAAGCAGCAGTGATCATAAATGTAAGTACACAGAGGTTTCTGAACCACCAGGGCTGTGACTTGTTTTGATGTGACGTCACAATTAAAAATTGCATTATTAACTTTAATTTATAAAGTCAATAATTATCTCTTAGTAATTCTGCATGCTTATTAAATACAGTAAAAAAATTAAATGCCTACCCGACCCAGCCAGGAATCGAACCTGGGTCTTCCGCAATCCGGGCGGCTGCACTGACCATTATGCTACCGGGAAGGCTGACGTAAACACTGAATTTTACAATGCTTTTTAATTTTTGAATGCTTTTAGCGGCACAGTGCCATCTATCCAACGGTTATGGCGACCGATGGCTATGCAGATTCATCTTTACAGATGAAATACCACAAATTTGATAACACAACGCTATAGTAAATTTTACTTTTTATTTATAAGTGCTAAGTTTTTAAGTTTTTTTCACTGTATTTTATAAATATTTAATTCAGCTTCAGTGTAGCAATTAGCACTTTAAAAAAAAAGTAAAACTTTGCATACAATAGATCGGTTACACTATGGATCTTTATTTTAATTTATTAATATTATTAATTAATTTTGGCCACGCCATTCTGTTACACAAACAGGGGGTCGACCGCCTAACTCTCTCGCTTTCGATCGCTTTGAAGGCGAGGCGAGGAGGAGGCGTCATCTTGTCATTTCGAAAGCAATATGAAAGCAATATCGAAAGCTATAGGCTATAGCTTTCGATATTATTCGATATTATATTTCGATATTATATTAGAAAGCGAGGCGAAGGCCTCGCCTTCAAAGCGATCGAAAGCGAGAGTGTTACGCGGTTGGGGGGCTGTTTAACTGTGAGTACAGAGTCTGCCAAAAAACTGCCAAAGCGCCAAAAATCAATTGATAGGCTATTCGAGATTTAGCCCGAGTTTAATAAGGAAAGTAACACTTGGTAACTGATTATGCCATGTTGGAAATATTAGTAGTTGATGGTGATTAAAATATTAGTAAGCATCGATGTATGTTTTGAACTTATTAATAAAAGGGCATAAAATATAATATGCGGGCAGTTCGAATAGTGCCTAGTCAAATCGTGTAATGCATTTATTATCGAGCTATACTTAAAAAAAATTTTTGCTATGCTATCGTGGCTCAATCTAACTCGCCGAAATTAATCAATACTATCTATTTTTAATTTATAAGCCAAAGGAGCCCTGTTCAATGTCGACAACTACGTCATCAACATCCGATCTTAATATTTGTACAAAAAAAATTGTAATTTGTTCGCAACAATATTTGCGTAAAATTATATGTAAATATTCATAAATACAGGTAGACTTTTTTATCACCATCCAAACCTTCTGAGATGACTCCCGTGATACAAACGAACAACTTTTACTATTGGACCAACTTCCTAACTCGAAAAAAAAAATCTGCTGTTCCATACAAAGCACCAATATTCATTCGACCAAAATGTATGGAACAGCAAAATTTTTTTTTCGAGTTAGGGCGTTGTTCCAATAGAAAGAAAAATAATATATTTTGTTCGTTTGTATCACGGGAGTCATCTCAGAAGGTTTGGATGGTGATAAAAAAGTAGCCAGTATAGCTTGCCTAATTCCAATATTTGTAAAAATATTAAGATCGGATGTTGATGACGTAGTTGTCGACATTGAATAGGGCTCCTTTGGCTTACAGAGAGTAGATAGTGATAGTTAATTTCGGCGAGTTGGATTGAGCCACGATAGCATAGTTGGCAGTGCACCTGACCCGGCATGTCATGGGGTGCGGGTTCGAATCCCGCTCATGAAATTTTTTCAACACTTTGTCTTTTTTCAAATTGTAATTTGTTCGCAACAATATTTGCGTAAAATTATTATGTAAATAATCATAGTTTGTTGTTTGAATGATTTGACTCTATTGCCTACCTAATGATATCTTAAAATCCATTGACTTTGACATTTTTAGCCACCTTCCGCTTGCCTCATTCCGTTCTCCCTGTGATGTTCCTGCCCCAGCAGCAGGGCTTGGAAACCGGTTAATTTTTTGAACCAGTTTCACGAAGTTATGCATGGAACTTTATTAAAAAGATTACGTACCATTGAACCGGTTTTTGAACCGGTTTACAAAAAAAACGGGTTTTTTAATAAACCGGTTAAAATTTAAAATGATAAATACTTGATTTACGTTTTCGACCCATATTGATAGGATGCGCGCAACTATCAAAATGAGATAGCGCTCGCGCAACACTGGTGCGCGCCGCGCGGGTATTTCATCTAACAAGCTACAACAAGTCGCAGCCAGCGAGCGCTAGAAATAAACCGGTTTATTTAGGTTCGAAATATCGCTCCTATTTGGTTGCGCTCCGAAACGGTACTTTTACGATAGTACAGGTTTTACCCTAATGAAACCGGTTAATTTTGAACCGGTTTCAAGCCTTGCCCAGCAGTGGGGACACTCAATTAGCTAGCGAGAGAGAGAAACAGAGGTTTCAAAGTACCAGGCTATCATAACCCACAAGGAGGTATACAGCGTGAGCTTACTTGGGGTGAGGCCGTGAGGCGGTTGAAGTACCAGGCTAGCATGAGTTATAAAAAGTTTAAATGATCTGGCGATGATATGTAGTAATAAATATATAATTTTTATGGATCTACTCGCGTTTATTTTACACATTACTTTTTAATGTTTATCCTGACGTTTCGAACCCTTTGCAGGGTCCGTGTTCACAGGGAGTAATGTGTAAAATAAACGCGAGTAGATCCGTAAAAGTTGTTCGCGTAATCTTTAGAAAACAATATAAATATATAAGATTACGCACCGGCGGGTTCGTCCATGGTGCTGATGAGTACGGTGAAGTCTTCCTCTCCGAGTTCGTTGCTCACGCGCAGGTAATACTTGCGCTCGACGTCTTCTTTAGCGATGCGGGAGATGAGCAGGGTCGCGTTGTAGTAACCACCGCCCTTTATGAACCAAAAGTATAATAAGTTATTAAGGAATTAACTTGAGGAGCTCGATAGCGCAGTGGTTAACGCGCCCGGTCTGCGAGAGCTGAGGTTAAGCAACTTTCGCAAAGGCCAGTCATCGGATGGGTGACCAAAAAATTTTACATGTTTCGCTCCTCCGTGCTTCGTCGGCACGTAAAGCCGTTGGTCCCGGCTGCATTAGCAGTCGTTAACAACCACCGCACTGGGCCCGCGTGGTGGTTTACAACCCGTTCTCCCTTTCCATCCATAGGGAAGGCTCGTGCCCCAGCAGTGGGGACATAAAATGGGTTGATGATGATGATGGTGATGAACACTTCTCCCTGTGCACCTATATCTTCCAAGAAGCTGAGTGTGTCAGTAGACGCTTTTAAGTTCTTGAGAAAGGTTTTCGATATCTGCTTTAAATCTGGCGGTTAAAGTTACTCGCGTCGGTGGGTTTACCCTTGAGACCCTACATGGGACCCCTGGGTGGTGCTGAATGAGTGACACTGTCTGAGTGGTAGAGTCACGCTGCTTTGCAGCACGAAATGGGCCGGCTCGCCCGCCGTAATACCCCCCTGATCTCTCATCCCTCCCCTCCCAATTCCTACTGCCTCCTCAAGATCCAACTCCTTCCTCAAGGCCGGCAACGCATCTGCGATTCCTCTGGTTTTGCGGGTGTCCATGGGCGGCGGCGATTACTTTCCACCAGGTAACCCGTTCAGGGTCGGTTGCCTCCTTTTCAATATAAAAAAAACTACGTCTATAGTAGCCTTGTAGCCTTAAAAGAGTCAATAGGTTAGTGGAACTCCTTACTAAATGCAAAGGCTCTTCACTCTTGTCTCTGTCCCGGTAACTTATTCAGTAGGATAGTGTAATATGAGTAAGTCAGCGGTCATTCTTAAAAAGGGTTTCTCTACGGCTAACTTGTCCATGTTTCTAACTCAAATCTATTACATAAAGTAGGAAATACTCAGGTTCCTTACCAAATGCACAGGTTCCAAAACAGCGAGAGTTACCATATCATTAAAATTCAATGGTTGTAGGGTAACGTCTCCATAGCGCTGTCGATGCGCGGCGGAGGATCACCAGCTTGAGGCCGAATATGGTGAATAAGCGCGTGCCTTTACCTTCCTAGATACTCCGAGGAGAATGAGCGGAGTAACTGGAGAGGGAACTGTATGCTGCATGCTCTCGTTTTAGTGTTTTGGGCCTATACTAGTGTGCATAAATATGTTGTTTGTGTGTGTGTGTGTACTAAAATTTGGGTCTTTTACCAAATACACAGGTTCCAAGGCAACAACAGTTTCCATATCATTAGAATGCAGCGGTTGTAGGGTAACGTCTCCATAGCGCCACTCGACGCCCCAAGGTTTCTCAAGAAAGGACAGCATCAAGCAGTCGGTTCTCGTACCTTACTATAAAGGTCACATATTATCAACTGCAAATATTTTGAGGATAAATTCAACAACATAATATAAACTATTTTTATGAAAAAATCTTAAATTTTTATACGCTTGTTTTTAAGGAAAACACCAAAAGACATTTCAATTAAAACGAAAAATAAAGCACTTTCGGTAGTTTCAATTCAAAGGAGCCGAAACAGAGAGGCCGCAATGCCTTCACCGCTTACACTTACCCCTAGTTTCATTCAAAAGAGCCGACAGAGAGGCCGCTCTTAAAAATAATACAATTTTTGTGTCAGGAAAAGGTAAAAAAAACTCGCCTGAATTTTTTTTTAAATGCCAGGGACTTATTTCTCTGATATAATTAGATGTTTTGTCAAAATATTTGCAGTTGATAAAAAGTGACCTTATATAGAAATGTGGCTGCGCCACCTACCGCATACGCCGCAAATTATTCGACACGAAGCAAAAACCTTCTCAACCGTGTCAACAGATGGCGCCACAAACGCATACCAACGACGTCGCCATACTACGACGATAAAATAGTATAGGAAACCTGCATCGCGGTAGCGAAGTTTCACCGTCTCCTTCGCTATATATAGCACCTCCAACTAACATCCGTCGGACCTCGGTCCCCGAGCTATACCACCCAGCTCGGAGGAAGACCTTCCCTTTGGCTTTCCTCAATGTGGCATTCCATCCTACCACCAGGCTTCCCTAAGGACCCCGACGTGATGTACCACCAGGCTTCCCTACAGATAGCATCGCTGTCGTTATTCTCGCCCCGGTACCTAACTAAAATGTGAAGTGACATCGAAAGAGTCAGTAGGATAGTGTAATGTTACCAAATGCACAGGTTCCAAGGCGGCCACGGTCCCCATATCGTTGGAATGGAGCGGTTGTAGCGTGACGTCACCGTAGCGCCACTCGACGCGCGGCGGCGGGTTGGCGCGCACGGTGACGTTGAGGCGGCCCTCCGAGGACAGCTTGAGGCCGAAGATTGTGATGGTGCCGGGCTCTAGGCGCTTGGGGGGGTCTGGGGGAGGAATTGACAATGTCAAAGTCAAAGGATCAATTATTAATGTATTATTATTCAAAATGTTCTATTATTATTGATTGTTTTTTTTTCTGTTTTTGATTGTGATAAGTATTACCTAATAATGTTTTATTCAATACTAGCGGCCCGTCCATGCTTCGCACGGGTGTTTAATAAATGTTCAACCATATGCCATACACATTAAGTTCAAAGTCTCTTGAGGAAATTTGACAGTGTGGTAGTCTTCAGACTATTATTACTACCATTTCGAAGTTAAATATTGTTATTTTATTTTTTTTATTTTTTATTTTTATTTAAATGAACCTTTTATTAGGTCCTTACCTGTGAAATTGACGTTTTATATGAAGATTTTTTATAAAATTATATTTTTCATACTAACGTTCTTTTTTAATTTTCTTAACATAGATGTTTATGTTAACACCATAAAAATATAAGGGTAGTGCGTTTGTTTCACTAGCTAAATATAGCTGACATTAAAAAGAAAAAAAATCAAGTCCCTTCAAAGCAATGAAACAAAAAGTCAATTCCGCAAAACAAAAAAGAAGTCAAATTAAAAAAAAATTGGGCCATAAAGACACAAAATGAATTAATATTGTTATTAGTAACATAGTCCTAATTAAAGGTGTATAATAATATTAACAACCGGTATTGATTTTTGTAAGTAATACACCTACCTATTAATAAGTGAGAAAAAAACGTCAATTTCATAGGTAAGGACCCAATATTACGAAAAAAAAAACTTAATTTTCTCATTGTACAATTTCATTCTTTTCTTTGCTTGCTATATTCTAGAATACATAAAGAACGCATGAAAAATCGGAAGAATACATATCATAATATTTTAGAATAGACACTTTAGTTTTCGCCCCGTTTTTTGTTAAGGGGATGCAGCGCGGACGCAAAACTGCGAGTTTCAAGTTTGTTTATGATAGCGAGCGAGCGGCGCGTGGCAGTGGTGTGACAACGGCGCACGACAAGAATACGCACGCACACTAATATCTGTACAGAGTAGGCTGGTGATTTAATTAGAGCAATGTTTACTTTCGTAAAATCATAGGCGTTTGGGTAAAAAATAAGAAAAGTCTTAATATTTTCATATTCATGTTTTTTAATGGAAAAATAAAACAAGTGACCTGTGGAATATCAATACAAACATTTTGATGTCGGACCATTGTTTCATTTGTGCTGTATTTACAAAGATTCTGAAGAAATAAGTTTTTATATATCATTACTTTTACGAATTGTTAATGCAGGTTCTGGGTATTTGTTTCAAATTCCAAGACAACCATGCCTTTGTGAAAGGATCAAGCTAACCTA
Source organism: Eudonia mercurella (assembly GCA_963082485.1). Taxonomy (NCBI): domain Eukaryota; kingdom Metazoa; phylum Arthropoda; class Insecta; order Lepidoptera; family Crambidae; genus Eudonia; species Eudonia mercurella. The sequence continues at coordinate 499,632 of OY720052.1, read as the reverse complement.
CACTAGTCCTTTTAATGTATAAGACCTATTCAGCGCCTAGCACCAGTGACTTAAAAACACGTAAATTTTCAAATTCCGCGCTGCACCCCTTTAACGTGTCATACATAAATAATAAAATTTGAATTTTACGTTTTGACTAGTCCAATCATAATATTCATTTAATTCAGGTAACATTACTATAGTTGAAAACATAGTGGCCTCATATAAGCACCTTACAGACTAAGAATACATAAGAACAAGATAAAATTTTACTAGAAAAAAATGCCCCGAGCTGGCTTCTAGTAAAATAAAAAAATAATAATTACATAAGAATTAAAATGTTAAATACTTACAGTGCACAATCAGCTGCCTCTTCGCTTCCCTTGGCTGTTCCAAGGCCTCGTGTTCAGCTCTACAGACCAGGGTCTTGCCAGCCTCGTCAGCCGTCAGAGGGATGCTAATGTTCTGACTGATGGTCTGGAGATCGCCTTCCGTTGTGATAACGGGCTGATGGGTGCCTCGAAGGATCTGCTCCTCATCTGGAAAGTGGATAGGACACCATTTTTAAATATATTACTTAAATCATTATTAAACATATTAAATCATTACAATTTGAAAAAAAAAAACAATTTGTTGAAATAATTCAAACAACTTATGAGTCAATAACAAGCTACCACATTTAAACATTGCTCGTGATGAACAAAAAAAATCTAACACTGAACTGGGCCCGCGTGGTATACAACCAGAATGAGATGGAGAGAGAAAGAGAGAGAGAAAGAGAGAGAAATAGACAGTCTAAAGTACCAGGTTATTATAACCCACAAGGAGGTACGCCTGGCGTGAGCTACATACTTAGGGTGAGGCCATAAGTATAATCTTTCTTCTGTACCGTAAGGTTGTTGGAGTACCAGGCTAGCATGAGTCACAAGGAGGTATACCTGGCGTGATGTACATAGTTGGGTGAGGCCGTAAGGTGGTTTAAGTACCAGGCTATCATAAGTCACAAGGAGGTATACCTGGCGCGAGCTATATACAAACTTGGGGTAAGGCCGTGAGTTGGTTGAAGTACTCATGGTAGCCATGAGTTATAAGAAGTTATGCACTCCGGCCCGTTCCCCTGTGATGTTTCCATCCATAGGGAAGGCTCATGCCTCAGTTGTAAGAACATACATTGAGCTGGTGATGAATAAAAGCCACTTAAATATGAACCAAATGATCCTGGCGGCTGGTCTGCCGTCGGGAACCACGCACTGCGCTCATGATATGTACTCCGTGTGGTATTTTCATCCATATGGAAGGCTCGTGCCTTAGCAGTGAGGAGATAAAAATAACTGTCCAAAGTACCAGGCTATCATAACCCACAAAGAGGTATATCTGGTGTTAGCTACATACTTGAGGTGAGGCCATGAGGTGGTTGAAGTACCAGGCTAGTATGAGTCACAAGGAGGTATACCTGGCCTAAGCTACATACTTGAGTTCGTGAGGTGGTTAAAGTACCAGGCTAGCATGAGTTATAAGGAGTTAGACAAGCCCGCGTGGTGGTTTACAGCTCGTTTTTCCTGCAGTTTTTCCCATTCACAGGGAAAGCTCGTGCCCCAGCTGTAAGGACATAAATTGAGCTGGTGATATACAAGCTACTTACTCATGAACCAAGTGATTTTGGCGGCTGGTCTGCCGTCGGGCACCACGCACTGCGCTCTTAACTCGTCTCCCTCTCGGAACGCGGGCTGCGGAGGGCTTCGTAGCTGGGGCTCGCCCGGGGGCTCTGGAACATGACATTATATACATTAATTACTTGCACATACACATTTGCTAAAGGAAACCGACGGAGAGGCTGTCCTATACTTTTTGCATTAACAATGCTGTATGTAGTTACAAGATAAATCTACTAGAATAAAACAGCCCCAGGAAGATCGAGTGGACAACCACTGACTTGCGACTCTTGGATTACCGGTCCAATGGTCTGTCTTACTCAGAAGACTTACTTAATTAGAAGATTACTTAAGGCGAAGGGTAAGGCACACTAGCGCCGCTAATGGATTTAGTTTGATAACTGCTAAACTGGATTTTTTTAAAAAGGTATGGAGTACCATTGGTAATGGAGACGTATTTTTGGCTATAGCTCAGCATTTTGGGAGAATCGAGATGGAAATAGTACCAAGAGTTAAGAAATTTATCGAGACACGTGTGAGCCTTTGAATTTTAAAAATTGACTAGAAACTTTTTTTGGAATTTTGAAAAATGTAAAAAAAAACGGGTTTTTTGGGGGGTGTTGTATACTAAATTGTAAATATTTCAAAATTTAAACCGACTTGAGAAAAAATGAAAAAAAAAAGAAAAAAAGGGTCTAAACTAATACCTAGTTTAGCTACAAAATGGCGAAAAAACAATTGACGCATAGTGCAGCAAGAGATGTTGTTGCACGCCTCCCTGATGTGCTTGAATAATCAATAATAAAATAAAATCAGGGAGCTTATTGTCTAACTCTAATAGCTATCTACATTTAAAATTTGAAAGCTATTCAAGAACTTCAAACTAATCAAGCGTCAGTGATTGCGATCGCGACGCGTTTTTGAACGATGTCGAATGAGCGACATCGTCAAATTGACATTTATTTGGAATTATATAATCAAAATGACATGCGTAAATACTTTTAAAAGGTATCTTAATAAAGGTTGAAAAATTAGGCAATATGCCCCCAGACTATAATAAACAGAAGCTACTGACTTGCAACGAGCAGACGCATGGTGGCGAGTTCCTCGATGCTGCCGGTCTGCGGCGGCAGCAGGCACGAGATGTTGCCGTTCCACTCCTCCCTGATGTGCTTGATGCGGGCGCCGCACTCGCCGAACTGGAAGACAACGAAAAAAAAGTTATTATCGTAGTGGCACCAGCGTTCGACACTTTAAGCCCAGTGTTCGACCCTTTAAGCCCAGTGTTCGACCCTTTAAGCCCAGTGTTCGACCCTTTAAGCCCAGTGTTCGACCCTTTAAGCCCAGTGTTCGACCCTTTAAGCCCAGTGTTCGACCTTTTAAGCCCAGTGTTCGACCCTTTAAGCCCATTATTCAAGAAAGTTTTTGACCCCCAAAAGTAATTCAATCGTTGCTAAAATCAGGAAAACGCAGATTTTTAATGATTAACCTGTCATCTGCCGCGAGCACTGATCAGTGCTATACACAATTAAAATTCTATTGTGTCTGTATTCACGGTAGATAACAGGTTAAAAGAAAAAATATCTATCACTAGTTCTTGTCGAACATAATTATCTGCCACTAACAATACTAAGTGATTTAAAAAAGTGTTGAAAATTTTCCACGAGCCGGATTTGAACTCGCACTCGCATGACATGCCGGGTCAGGTGCACTACCAACTATGCTACCGTGACTCTGTCCAACTGAAATTAATCAACACTATCTATTATGTACATAAAACGCAGTAAATACGAGTTAATGCTATGTAGCAGAAGTAAAGACAATCTGTCACACATATAATTAAAATACCTTCCTCTAATTTAGTAACCTTTTTAACAAGAAGGCAATAAGTATCAATAATACTAGTAAAGTGTGGATTTACAGACGGAATTGGAATATTAAATATACGTTTATTTAGGAGTGTCTTGTAGTCATCCGAAGTGATAAGCCGTTATCAGACAGCTATCAGACGGGTTTTTAATATAAACAATTGGCGAATCGTCAAAACTTGAGCTTCCTAAAGTACAAATTTATAGCACCTCTATTCTATTTGTAGACGACCCGGGTCCTACATTTGTTTATGATGAAAGCGTGGCCTCGCGGGGTGCGTGCGGTGTGCAAAGCAAAAAGTGACCTTTACGCTAAATTATTTATTAGGATTATGCAAAAAAACAAGATTTTTTTTAATGAATCTGATCCGATATCGAATACCTAATGTCCTCCCTTAATATGTCCCTTGGTATAACTAACAAGCTGTATAAATAAATAAATAAATAAGGTCACTTGCCCTGTCAAGGTCGACGCAAGCACCGACAAGTCGCATCGCGAAAGCTATTTTTCAAATTATTTGTCTACATGCTTTAATTTTTCGAATCCTGGATCACCGCGTTCACCGACATCGTCTACACTTACTTTGTAAGCCAAAGGATATATAAATATAGGATATATATATATAAATATACTCACACGCACTTATACACATCGACACAACACAATCAGATTCACACCTATTCTGTAAGTTATCATTCGACAAAATTTCATCTACTTACCTATTTTTCTTTTAAGCCTACCTACCTGCGTTCATTAATTATGTCAACATTTTCTAGTAGCATAAAAAAAAAAACCTTAAATACAGAACTTAACTTTAAAAAAAACAGAGAAAAAATAATTAGAAATTAAAAACTAAAAACCTATAAATAAAAGATGTCCTCCAACTGTGGGCTCATGGGAACGGTCCCAAGAATGCTGGCAACATTGCCCCTTTGGATTGCCAAACTAATACGCTGGCAAAGGTAGCTGCCAGCCTTCCTGTCACCAGAGGCCTCAATAAGGCGAGCACTTAACTCTTTGACCAGCTGCTTTGCCTAATATGTTTATGTTTAAGTAACATCATCTGTACCTTGTGATTAGTTAAATGCTGTTGAAACAATGTTGAATAAATAAATAAAATAAAAATAAAATAGTATATTACCTGCAGACCCTGTCCCGCGTACACCACTTCTCCATCTTGGTTGCTCGGTATCAGTCGGTAGGAGGTCGTGCCCACTGTCATTCTGAAACATACAGTAAAATACATTAACAGAGATACTACCACATTCGTACTACACTGGTGGCATTGGCAAAGCACTCTGGTTTAATTCCCAAGTCGGGAAAAGTGGCATAGCGGGGTGTTCATGTCGCAAAATATAAAACTAAATGTTGTTTTATTTTGAGTTAGTTCCATCACATCATAAGAGATGGCGTTGGCGTCGAGTTAGATGACTATCGGAGTTTCTCGTGCGTTAGTATATAAGCGACTGATGCTTGTATCAATAAAATATACTTAGATCAAATTCGAGCTCGATGGCGCAGTGGCTAACGCGCCCGGTCTGCGAGTGCTGAGGTTAAAATGATGATGATGAATCCGCACTGGGCCCGCGGCCTAAGGCTGGTGCCCAGCAGTGGGGAGATAAAATGGGCTGATGATGAATTGACCATAAAAGTTTAAATAGTTATATCATGGTCAAAGTTATCAATTTCAAACATCTCGAATAGTAACAAACTTACAGGAAGTTGGCTGGCAATAGCCTCAGGCACTATTACCGAGATGGGAACTCTCGCAGAAGCGGGCTGATCTTTTTATTCCAACAAAAGTCTTATACAACTGTCCCTGGCAATATAATTAAGTGTTTTATTTGCCAAAGCTATTGGAACAAAGAATTCAATTTAAGTAATTTATTTATTCTCAGTGAGCTGAGTTTTGTTCACTGCTCAATACAATTACTGAAAGTCAGCTTTGCAGTATCTTGAAGCTGTTTTTTTGAGAGAGTTAGCTCAGTCGGCCTTTTTAGCGTCACCGGACCTTTTTGGGGGCGGCGAAAACCCTAAAGGGTTCCTCAAGCCGTGTGATCGTAGCACCTTAGGATGGTTTGTAGAGGTACCGAGTAAACACACATGTACCCACCGCTGGGAATTCAACCTTGGACCTCTACTTCTAAGCCGGTGGTCTTAACCACAAAACACAGGAAAAACACACTTTTTTACCACAGAGGCGGTAAAAGAAGTGTTTTTTTTTTTGAGAATAGTTTACTGGTTTCCTAAAAAGGCATTTTCTGCTTTACTGGGCTATTTTGGGTTCCTTCTTACTAACTTAAAGGGTTCCTCAAGCCGTGTCCGTACCCTAGATACTAGATTCTCCGAGGAGTTCGGATCAGATCGAAATGTGGATATGTAGCGGCATTTACGGATCGGGCGAGGACGTTCACCGTGTGCAACATGCTGTATTATGCCATAGCGACTTACCGACACGAATCGATGGGGTAGTTGACTTTGCAGAGCACGTTGAGCTCATCTCCGACGCGAAGAACAGCCTCCCTGGGCGTGATCTCAACCACTTGACCTGGAAACAAAAAAAAAATGTTTTATTGAAAAGAAAAAACATATTTCTTTAAAAAAGTGTTGAAAAATATCCACGAGCGGACTCCTTGATATGCCGGGTCAGGGGCACTACCAACTATGCTATCGTGGCTCTGTCCAACCCGCCGTAATTAATCAACGAAATCAATCAATCTTTATTTGTAAGCCAAAGGAGCCTTATTCAATGTCGATAACTATGTCATCATCAGAATCATTATTTCTATGGTTGACTGGTATGCCAAATAGCGTTAGGTCTGCCTGTTCTATTGTATCATCATCAGCTCATTCTATGTCCCCACTGCTGGGCCACGAGTCTTCCCTATGGATGTAACGCCACAGGGCGAACGGGCCGTAAACCACCACGCGGGCCCAGAGCGAGCAGTGGTTGTTAACGACTGCTAATGCAGCCGGGACCAACGGCTTTACGTGCCTTCCAAAGCACGGAGGAGCGAGTGGTCCGGCCGATGACCGACCTTTGCGAAAGTTGTCGCAGACCAGGCGCGTTAACCGCTACGCCATCTAACTTGCTCATGAATTAATAAATAAAAATGCTTGCAAAAATAGGAACTTCTAATTGGTCACCGAAATATAAGGCTTTTAAATAGCCACAGCGAATGTTTAACACCGTTTTCAAAGCAAAACCTTCCAGTGCACACGAAATAAAGAGGTTGCAGAAGATAAGCTTCATAGAGACGCCTTCAAGCAACGCATACATAGATCTTTCACAGACACGGAATGTCGCTTTTTTTACCATTGAAAATTAGTCCTAGGTATTCCTAGGGTATTAGTTTAGCTACAAAATGGCGAAAAAATTTTGAAAATCGGTTGATAATTGTGACTTGTAGATGGTCCTTTTAGATTTGGTATTGTAGAAAAACGGGTGTTTCCGTATATAAAAAGTGATGTAGCTTCTTTGATTATTGACCGATCGTCACGGTAATGGTGTTAAAAGATGCGGATGCAGGCGAGAAGTGCATTCAAGGTAAAGAATTGTGTTATTTAAAATAAAATGGTTTTTTTAATGTAAATTGTTGTATTCATTTTCAGCGCTCAGATTCTTGCGGGAACTGCGAAATCTGTGAATTTTTTGACCTCGCAGACGGGCACCCACCTGCTAAAACAAGCAAACCCGGAGGTGGGAGGAGGTGAATACTACATGTACGGTTCTACCTCAAGCGGTTGAGCTAGCCTGTGTCAGACTCCTACTGACTAAACACCCCCTTGGTGTTGCCTATAGATTTAATTTAATTAAATTAAATTTAACTTTTATTTCAGGCGTAGCTCATAAAATTTTGTTAGTAACAAATAAAACTCATTATTTATGTTAGTATTACATAGTTTTTTTTCTTAATTTACGTAAACGTGGGCAGTATCCCAGTGCCTCCAAATAGGACAATCCGGTTTATCTGTTAATGCGATCAGGATGCCATTGGGGCTGCACCTTGCTGCGTGTAGTTGACCCACAGACCGCACGTGTAAAAGGATTGGCAATATGCTCTGAACAATGTTAATTTTAGTTCACCTGTACACATTGCAAACCTGCGAGCCAACAATTTGGGGGATCCGATAAAGCGTGTTTGGGCCTACGGAAACGAGGGCTGGGGGAATCTCGCAACAGCTTCGCTTAGATTGCTGCGAGCTGTTCAGACGGAAACTTTTTAGCGTGACCGAACCTTTTGGGGGCGGCGAGAACCTTAAAGGGTTCCTCAAGCCGTGTGATCGTAAAACCTTAGGATGGTTTCTAGAGGGAAGGGCAGCGCGCAAGCGTGTCCCCTTTTCTACTAGATTCTTTGAGGAGCTCGGCTCGGGTTGACCGGGTCGGGGGTGGGGAAAAGCGCCCAGGTACATGTGTGTACCTGGTATAGAGCGCGTGTGAACCGGCTCGGTATGTACCTATAAGCTTACCTTCTGGGTTTCCTTATTTTGTGCAATGTACTAGCAAGAAGTTTGCGAGATCTTGTAGAACACAGTTCGGGACACACCGGATGTTCGAACTCGAAACGCCTGCAGTGTTGGGACGTTCAACTTCAGCCGGGAACCGAACGAACGTTCATTTAGTACAAAGTACAGTTAGCGGCGAAAGTAGCTAACCAATTTAGAATTATCACAACTGACGACCTCCGTAGACGAGTGGCTTGCACTCCGGACTTTGAGGTGCCGAGTTCGATTCCCGGTCGCGTCAATGTCGAAAATGTATTTTTCGATATTGTGTCGGGTCTGGGTGGGTGTGGTACCATCGTTGTTCCTGATTTCCATAAAACAAGTGCTTTAGCTACTTACTTGGGATCAGAACAATCCAATATATGTGATGTTGTCTAATATTTATATATATTTATTATTTAACAGATGCCTGTTGTCAAATCAAATCAAAAATTCACTCAAGCGGACATACATACATACATACATTCCGTGCTTCGGAAGGCACGTAAAGCCGTTGGTCCCGACTGCATTAGCAGTCGTTAACAACCACCAATCCGCACTGGGCCCGCGTGGTGGTTTATGGCCCGTTCTCCCTATCCATCCATAGGGAAGGCTCGTGCCCCAGCAGTGGGGACATAAAATGAGCTGATGATGATGATGATGATGATACATACATACATACATTCATACTCTTACATTTTTTTTCCAAAAAGGGTTTCAAAATCACCAATTTTGAGGAAACTCGCCGTTAGTGACACCACATTGAGCATATTCAAAGTAGGGCTCCGAGGTGGGATAGATAACATCAGTGATGGGTTGCAGCCGACCGCCTGATGTGCGAGCATCTTGGAACCCTTGACCCTTGGCCGGCTCTAACGACATGCACGGGGAGTTAGGCAGCTGATACATTCTTTTCACGTCCCAGACCAACATGGGATAACTGTATTTCAGTTCGTCTCAAACTTCATAATATATACTCTTCTCATGCCCTCACGTAGTTGATACTATGTCATACATAATATACTGCTTACAGGGAAGTACTAAATCAGCTACAACTATATCCGTTCGATCAGCGGCAACATATACGTTTTCTAAAGTAAATATATACTAAAACCATTTAATATTGTGCGCCTCGGCCGGCAAGCGTCTGCTAAGTCCACTCAGGGTTGTCAGATGTCCGGAAATTAGCGTATATTTCCGGACATCTGATTCTGACAACCCTTTGAAAACCAAATGCAAGAGTTCTCTTAAACAGTGTAAAGAGTAATAAACTACAAATTCCAGTAATCATTAATAAATATTTCTATGAAGAGTGAGGCACATGAAAATATATTTGTGACTTTGGCCCAGTAGTAAGGTTAGTAAACTAATATTCTGCTCTATTAGCCGTCCTCGCATCTGGACCCTGCTTCTGCTTAACATCAGGCAGAACTGAGTCAATTGCCTTCATCATCATCATCAGTTTATACTTCTATAAAAAAAAATATAATTTATTGAAAGTATTTGGTAAATAATGATTTACCTAAAAAGCAGCCGATTGCTGATTGCCTCATACGGCATTTTCAGCTTCACCGGGCTTGTTTCAGGGGGGGGCAAGAAACTTAAAGGGTTCCTCAAGCCGTGTGAAACGAATCACCTTTGGAGGTTTTCTAGAGGGAATAGCATCGCGCACTAGTGCGCGTACCCGTGCCCTACTAGATTCTCCGAAGGGTTCGGATCGGATCGGATCGAGGAGCGGAACCACCCGAGGGCGTACCCTTCGTACCCTTGTTCTACGAGTACGGTGTCTTGGACCTGTTTAGTGTATTCTGTAAACGTGTAGTGTCATTTAGAGGATCGGGAAAACTTAGTAGTAACATCAATCCGTATATTTTTAATGATACGAAATTTTATGCTAATTTTTTTATTAAGAGAGAGTCCTTGGAAATTCTGCTTGATTTACTAAGGTTTCGTGGCTTGGTTAACCCCAGATCAAGATCCTCTAATAATATTTTTAGATTCGCAGAGACTTGATGGCGAGTTTCCCCCGGGATAACAAAAAAATAAATAAAGGAGTTCGCAGCTGAATTTTTTTAAAAAACGCTGGAATACATTATTCGCACTTTACTTGAGAACGGCTAAACGCGTTTGCTATTAAATAATTTATTTTTTGTTTAAAAAAATATTAAATACTAGCGGCCCGCTCCGGCTTCGCACGGGTGTACTTTTTTTTATTTTTTTTTTAATATAGCCTATGTTACTCAGCGCTAATGTAGCATTCTAATTGTGAAATAATTTTTTAAATCGGTCCAGTAGTTTTTGAGTTTATTCGTTGCAAACATACATACATACAAAAACACAAAGCTTTCCTCTTTATTATAATATTAGTATAGATATATTTCCCTGCTATTTTAAGTCTATTGGTGTGAATTTGTCATTGGTTTTCTGATGTATAACTGCATAACTACTCTTGTTTTGTTACTACTGTTGATTTACCTAAAATAGTCCGAACTAAGTTTTTATGGAAAGAAAAATTAGATTTTTTTTCCCCAGAAATGGACTAAGTAAATTATTAGTCCATGTTTAAGTCCATCGTAGCTGTGTCCAACTGCTTTGTTGTATTTAATACTTAATCATAATTTTATAAAGTAATTAATTGAAATTTCCGGACACGTGAGTTATGCGGTCGACAGCCCTAGCGGGCGCTACAATAAAATGCACTTTATATGCATATCCCCGCGATACATATTTGCATTCGGCCAGAAATTTGTTGCAAACATTCCGGACAATGAGCAAATTCGGTTTAGTTTTCGGCTGGTACAATCGCCAACGAAAATCACTAGACATTTTAAACACTTTGTCGTACCGAGGCGCTTTTTGACACAATTACCACCAACTAAAATGAACTTTGTTTTACGTGAATAAATTATAATAAAAAAAATTGTTTACGCTCACACCAATTATCTAGCCCAATATAAGCTTCTATCGAAACTCGTTAATATGGTTAAACTAGATAACGCATAAATATACACAAACATAGAAAAACTGAGGAGCTCGATGGCGCAGTGGTTAACGCGCCCGGTCTGGGAGTGCTGAGGTTAAGCAACTTTCGCAAAGACCGGTCATCGGATGGGTGACCAAAAATTAATCATCTCGAACTCCTCCGTGCTTCAGAAGGCACGTAAAGCCGTTGGTCCCGGCTGCATTAGCAGTCGTTAACAACCACCAATCCACATTGGGCCCGCGTGGTGGTTTACGGCTCGTTCTGCCTGTGGTGTTCCATCCATAGGTAAGGCTCGTGCCCCAGCAGTGGGGACATAAAATTAGCTAGCGAGAGAGAGAGAGAGAGAGTCCAAAGTACCAGGCTATCATAACCCACAAGGATGTATACCTGGTTACCTAGCGTGAGCTACATACTTAGGATGAGGCCGTGAGTTGGTTGAAGTACCAGGCTAGCATGAGTTATAAGGAGATACGCACTGGGCCCGAGTGGTGGTTTAAGGAGCTTTCTCATGTGGTATTTCCATCCATAGGGAAGGCTCGTGCCCCAGCAGTGGGGACATCAAATGAGCTGGAGATATCATTAATTATACGTTTAGTGTAGTGTCCTTGTGTGGACGGCTAGACTAATCTGAGAGGTCTGTCGCTCCCAATTGGGTCCGACATTCTTCGTATGACTTCACACTAATCAACTGCCAGACGAACAGCGAGCTATAGAGCCGATTGCATACAATATATTTGTAAGTATATAGCTTATAACTGGCTCACAGCTGGGCAAAGGCCTCCATAATTATAATTATAATATTAGATCAAATAATATTAACGGGATTATTACCATGTTTTTTGTTGTGTGTGAGTATCCGATATTTCGGCACAGTTGCATGCGCCATGATCACGGATGTACTGAAGTTATTGCGGGTGGGTGATTATGAGCAGACAAAACGATCTACCCTCTTCCTTAGTCGTTTTATGCACTCGATACTAGAAGCAATGTCTCATAAAATTAAAATTTTTTGCGCTCTCTAGAGACAGTGGTACGAGTATCGAGCGCAAACAATGACTAAGGAAGAGGGTAGATCGTTTTGTCTACTCATAATCACCCATCCGAAATAACTCCAGTACATCCGCGATTAGGGAATGCAATCCCGCGGGTCCGCAATCCCGCAAAAGCGGGAGCCCGCATTGAATTTGCAGGATTACAAATGCGGGATTGCGCGTGCGGGATCCGCAAGATTTGCAAGATTTTATTGTTTCCAACCTAAATTGACATAACATTATGTACGACACGATTTCACGAATTCACGATAGTAGAGGGATCCCCAAATCGAAGTACGTATCTGGTAGACATGTGAGTCGAGTGACGAGTGAATAAGAATTACCCTCTGTACGTGTTTCCCTCAACAACAGGCGGTGTCACGCAATCTTATAATAAAACGAGAAATTACTCTTTTCGAATGTGGTGGAAACAGAGGGAAGTATCTGGAAGAAACTTACAACTTTGTTAAGTCCGTTCCACCTACTAGAGTTGAATCGGAACGGGCGTTTTCGGCTGCTGGCTATACGTGCAGCAAAATACGATCAAATGTAAAAGATGAAACTTTAAACACCTTATGTATCCCCGCAAACAATTTCAGAAGCAAGTGTTCGAATCTCATTAATAGTTTGTTCAGACTTTAACTCATGCTGTAAAATTTAATTACACTATTTGTTTATTCTAAGTCTATTGTTTCATTTACCGACTTAGGGAATAATGTTTGGGCTAATAATTCTAAAGTATTGTACAATCCTGCAAATCTTGCGGATCCGCCAGACTGATGGTCTCGATCTCGCGGATTTGCAAGATTGTCTTTTGGGTGCTGTATCGCATTCCCTATCCGATCATGGCACATGCAACTGTGTCCAAATATCGGATACTCAAACACAATCAAAAACATGGTAATAATCCCGTTAATAATATTGATTCTAATGTAAGTGACCATGATAGTTTAATAAGTTATATTAATAATATTTGGTTGAAAAGATGGAGAAAAAGAAATAAGCCTCCCGAGTTTGTTGCTAGCTCTTCTCAGTTGCAGGCTAAGGTAATTTTTGTGACTTTGTTTGTGACTTTGTTTGTTTGAATAGAGTAATCTCTGGAACTACTGGTCTTAATCTAAAAATTCTTTCACTGATATATTGCTGCATTCGTTGCGGGTAACATAGAGTATATTTTTTTGAAAAGTTTTTTTTAAAATCTCTAGTCCACGCGGACGAATTTGTAGGTAAAGTGCTAGTTCACAATATATCTAAACGGCTGGACGGATTTGGACGAACAATTTTCAGTGTGTGTTCAAGTAGATTCGAGAATGGTTTAGATTTACAATTGGACCCGGTAGGTGTCGCTGCTATAGGGGTCCATTATGGAATACGGGTGTTCTTAAGCGGACGAATGATTTGTTTGTTTTGTTGTCATGGAAACGTTAACTGGTAAAGCGGTACGAAGTCCGCCGGTCAGCTAGTTGATATATAAAATATATAGCGTTCTAGCGTTTTCGGTGTCATTAATAAGTTGAAAGTGACTTTGAACAGGAGAAAAGGGATTTAAAATAATATCAGTGTAGTGTGAGAGTTAGTCACTGGTTTCGCCCCAAATTATAGCAAAAAATTTTTTTTGCTATAACCGACTACCAATCATAGATACAAAAATTTTTGTTTTTAAAGTCAAAGTAAATTTTTTTTAATAGAAAAGTGCTTTCGGATCGCCCAAAACATTTTTTTTATCAACTACCCATTCAGGACGTCTATTTTTTAGCTGTGGAGAAGAATGGGCGCAAGAAACTCCACAGCTTTATTATAAGTAACGATATTAACAGAAAAAAAAGTATGTCGATACCAAATCACACAATATTTTATTTAACATTTTACAATTAAAATCTTATGAGAGCCCAAAATTTAAAAAAAATGCTTACTTCTCTGCATTTACTGAACGTTACACTTGATTCTAAAATAACGTACCTACTTGGGCACTATGTATGTACTCATCATCAGCTCATTTAATGTCCCCACTGCTGGGGCACGAGCCGTCCCTATGAATGGATAAGGAGAACGGGCCATAAACCACCACGCGGGCCCAGTGCGGTGCGGTGGTTATTAACAACTGCTAATGCAGCCGGGACCAACGGCTTAACGTGCCTTCCGAAGCACGGAGGAGCGAGAGATGATATATTTTGGTCACCCATCCGATGACCAGCTTTGCGAAAGTTGCTTAACCTCAGCACTCGCAAATCGGGCGCGTTAACCACTGCGCCATCGAGCTCCTCATGTATGAATGTATTACTTCAAACATAAACAAAGATAAGAAATATAAACCAAAAACCTCAACCAAAAATATTTTCTTTAAAACAAAAGACTTCATTCCTCTCCTCTGCGCCTGCGTCCAACAAAAATGGCCGTTTTATTACAATCTACGACTCACAAGTCTTATTAATCTATCAGTCACGTCACCTCCTACTCTTAACTATTATACACTCTAAACATAGGAGACAACGCTTAATTTCACTTGGCATTACTAATAAAGACAAAGTTCTGGCGATGTCACGATTTCGGCGACTTTTTGAAGGTATTTAACGAATTAAAGAAATGGGTCGTGGATGGTAACGCTTTGTAGACTTGTTTGTGTGTTGATAATCATATTATATATAGGGTAGTTTTCGTCGCCAAAAAATAACATAAAGTCTGCAAATGTTTAAATAATTTTTAAAGCAAATTTTGTTGCGAACAAATTACAAAAACACAAATGTTGAAAAAATTTCCACGAGCAGGATTTGAACCCGCACTCTTCTGACATACTTGGTTAAAAGTGGCCGTTTTTAGCTGTTTAATTTACCTAAACCATAACATGTCAGATGTTCATTAGGTGACGTAAAAATGCTAAATTACTTCATTCAAATAGTTTGTTGAGCATAATTTGATTTTCTATCTCTAATTACTAGATATGTTTTGAAGTGAAAACTTCTTTAGCGGCGTTGTGCACTTTTTTTGGAATGGGTAAAAAATGTTAAACTCGCGTCAGGACACGTGACCGTCAGGCGCGACTGTTTCAGGCAACGTTCGAAAGATGGCGCTGCTAGTTCTCCAAGCATGACTGTGCTTCTACAAATCTTATAAGGTTATCCCAGCTGCCGACAGATGGCTCTAAACTTCAATTATTTTTATCTCTTATACAAACAAAACTATTACAATTTCTGATATTATAGAAAATATACAAAAAATTAATGACAGGGTTTGTATGTACGATCAAAGAGAACTTTTTTTATTTTGATAGCTATAGAAATGCCAAAACGACTTCTTCTTTGGTGTGCATGAATCTTTGAAATGTCTACTGTATACCTACTATTTAGAAAGGACTATATTATACTACTATAGGCATATACATATTAACACTACTATAGGCATATATGAATATATTACCGAAAAAAGCAACGCGACTTATAGTTGCGGTTGATAAAATAGAATAGAATATTTTATTTGCTAAGAATATGGTTGGTATTACAAAAAGTTGGTCATATTTTTATAGTTTCACATATTCTGCCATGTAGACATGCAAAGTTTATAATAATAACTTTTTAATAATTGTCATGTTTGTCTACGATAGCCCAATAAATAAATATTGTATTCTACCACATAAATTAGAGTACTTTTATACTGATAATTAAAGCAATTCGTGCAAAATTATTCCCTAACCATTCCAAAATATCAAAAATGCACAACGTTAATATTCAAGTTTTCACTTCTGCCGGCACTACCAGAGTGCAACCCGTCGGTTTTTTTTTTCATTGGCGGCGCTAGTGTGCGGCGTACACGCTCTTAAATCTATCAGCGTTGTTTCAGATAAACAAAGTCGCAGGTTACGCCTACGATAATTCCAGATGGAAAGCGCGGGAAAGCCGGGATCATGGCGCGCGTTGAGAGGGGAACCTTGTAGCTTGTAGCAGCTAGGTTCCAGCTGAATTGAGAGCGTTTGCTGTATTTTAATCTAGATTTCCGGGCAGTAAGTTCGATGCATGAAAAACCGGCCAAGTGCGAGTCGAACTCGCGCACGAAGGGTTCCGTACTTTATGATGTATTAAAAAAACTGCTTACTAGATCTCGTTCAAACCGATTTTCGGTGGAAATTTGCATGGTAATGTACATCATTATAAATTATTTTTAGTTTTATCATTCTCTTATTTTAGAAGTTACAGGGGGGGGGACACACATTTTACCACTCTGGAAGTGTCTCTCGCGTAAACTATTTAGTTTAGAAAAAAATTATATTAGAAACCTCAATATCATTGTTGAAGAAAAAATTTTTTGAGTTTCAGTTCTAAGTATGGGGAACCCCCAAAATTTATTGTTTTTTTTCTATTTTTGTGTAAAAATCTTAATGCGGTTCACATAATACATCTACTTACCAAGTTTCAACAGTATAGTTCTTATAGTTTCGGTAAAAAGTGGCTGTGACATACGGACGGTCAGACAGACAGACAGACAGACATGACGAATCCATAAGGGTTCCGTTTTTTGCCATTTGGCTACGGAACCCTAAAAAGGAAATACTGTTGAGCTAAAGCCCTGGGATGTGAGAATCAGACGACCTACCTAGCCGAGTGACTTGCAGTCTGACTTTGGGCGGCGCTGACTCTGAGGTCCCGGGTTCGATTCCCGGTCGCGTCAATGTCGAAAACGAACTTTTCGATATTGTGTCGGGTCTGGGTGGGTGTGGTACCGTCGCTGTTTCTGATTTCCATAAAACGAGTGCTTTAGCTACTTACCTTGGGATCAGAACAATCTATGCGACGTTGTCTAATAAAATTAAAAAAAATTTACTCAGAAAATTTTGAATCCATGTCTACATCATCATAAAGGTGGAGCGTGACCGGTGCATTCTGCCGTAACGTAACATTTCCAATGGTCATGGTGCCTTGCGAGTTTCATTCGCCATGCGAGAGAATTTGGATGGCAAAATTGTAACTATTCTCATTTGTCGCCAGGAGCCGCTGCAATAGTGCCATACTAATTATCGTGTTCGTTTACGTGATCGCGATGAATACGGATAGTAAAAACTCATACTAGGCACCCAGAAGGCTTATCTTATCTTAGTGGGGCCTGCTGAGGTTTCCCTCTTGCAGTAACACTTCGACCCATCGGGATCTTTTGTGCAACCCCGTCCTTTCACTCTTCTTCCTCTGTAAAGATAGATGCCATAAGTTTGGCCACGTCCTTAAGAGCGAAGAGCCTGAAGTCCTCCGGTCTCGGATAAGCCGATCCGATTCTTTTCCTAGCCAGAGAGTCACAGTCACCCAGAAGGCTTACTACCATCACTTATTACGATGTACTTTAAGAGCTAAACTGAGTAGAATCGCTAATTAATCTCTTTCGTTTCTGAAGGTCAGACATGCAGACTATTGCAGACCAGCGAGAGTTTTCATTCGTTCGATCTGATCAAATGCGTGCCAGATTATCTAGGATAATAGTAGATACTGTAGTGTTCCCACTACTTAGGGAATCCTACTAGGATATAGAATATGAACAACAGTGTCACGTTACTTCTTGTATTCTAAATAATACACTTATACATTAAATTAAACCGATCTCAGAGCACCTCGGCTTTGAGCCGGGCTGCTCGCTCCTGTCTCTAGACTGAGTCAAACCTTTTACCATTGAAAATGGTTATCAGATGCAAATCGCCTGAGACGTATTTTTGGCCATAGCTCCGAGGATTTTGGGAGAATCGAGATGGATATAATACCAAGAGATGAGGAATTTATCGAGACACGTGTGAGCATTTGAATTTTAAAAATCGGCTGAAAGCTTTTTTTTTAAATCGGGTTTTTTGGGGGGTGTTTGTATACTAAATTGTAAATATTTCAAAAAGAAAACCGACTTAAGAAAAAATGAAAAAAAGGTCCTAGGTCCTAGATCCTAAAATTTTTTCGTCATTTTGTAGCTAAACTAATAAGTTTAGCTACAAAATGGCGAAAAAATTTTGAAAAACGGTTAATAATTATGACCTGTAGGTGGTCCCTTTAGATTTGGTATTGTAGCTTCTTTGATTATTGACCGATCGTCATGGTAATGGTGTTAAAAGATGCGTTCATTGCGTGCATTCAAATTGGAATTGTGTTATTTAAAATAAAATGTTTTTTTTTTCGTTAATTGTTGTATTTATTTTCAATGCTCCGATTCTTGCGGGGACCGCGAAATCTGTGACTTTTAATTTTACATGTTCGATTATTCAAATATTCATCCAGACTAAAGAGGCTTACATACAAATGCAATAAACTAACTTATACTATGAGCTGCATATGACCTCCTTACAGTACTGATGTAAGTGATTCTTTTTCAGAGCCTATACGGAACCGTTATATATTCAGCTGTTCCATACAAAACATCAATATTCATTCGACCAAAATGTATGGAACAGCTGAATTTTATTTTCGAGTTAGGGAGTTGGTCCAATAGTAAGAGTTGTTCGATTGTATCACGGGAGTCATCTCAGAAGGTTTGGACGGTGATAAAAAAGTCAACTTGCATATTTAACTCAACGATGGAATCTGTCAAAGCGGTACGAAGTCCGCCAGGTCAGCTAGTCTATAATATAGTGGATTACTTACAAGTGCTATGACCGAATGGAATTGAGATCCAATAAGCAAATAACTCAACGTAGGGGGCGCTACGGTCGAGACCGGCTTCATTTGTTTGAACGCTTCAGTAGGGCTGGCGATTGGCCCTAAAGAGAGAGTCGACAAATTAAAAATATATTATTTGTATGGTCCAGATTATAGTTGCATAAAAACTGTTTTAAGCCAAAATCTGTGACTTAAAACTCGTTTTATATTTGATAAAACGATTTAAAGTCACGACCACGTCAGTGTAGTTGTTAGGATCATAATTTTAATCATAAACGAGTTTTAAGGCACAGATTTTGGTTTAAAACGGTTTTTTTGCAACTATAGTCCAGGATTTTTGCAACTGATGTTGAAGTTTTATTGAACTAAATGAACCAGTAATCAACAATTTATACAAAAAAAAGGATGAAAAAGGGTTTTTTTTATATCTTACGTGTAAGCTTAGCCTTCATCCCACCTGATGTTAAGTGATGATAAGGCCCAAGGTGGAAGTGCACTTCGCCCGGAATCCTCAACTACTGAGGCACTGGCTATCTTATCTCTAGCTGTCAGAACACAACAATGCTACAAACATTGATGTTATGGCGACATATTTAGATAAGATGGTGGTAGCTAGCTAGGCGGACAAACAAGCCCTACCACCGACCAAACCGAGTACACAAACATGTACCCGCTGGGCATCGAACCCGGCACCTCTGGGTCTAAACCGGTTGTTCTAACCACTAGATCCCTATGGACGGATAGAGAGAACGGGCCATAAACCACCACGCGGGCCCAGTGCGGATTGGTGGTTGTTAACGACTGCTAATGCAGCCGGGACCGACGGCGTTACGTGCCTTCCGAAGCACGGAGGAGCTCGAGATAAACATTTTTGGTCACTCATCCGATGACCGGCTTTTGCGAAAGTTGCTTAACCTCAGCACTCGCAGACCGGGCGCGTTATCCACTGCGCCATCGAGCTCCTGAATTCCTCCGTAATTCTTCAATACGTGTGTATGTTACTGAACTCCTCCTTAACCATTTATTGACATTGCGCATCTGGCAATAAGAATTAACTATAGCATGTTAATCTAATTATCCATCATCATCATCATCATCAGTCTATATTAGCCCACTGCTGGACATAGGCCTCTCCAAGTGCACGTCAAGTTGTGTTCAATTTGTTATTTTTTTTAAATTTTATAAATTTTAATTGCATGAGTGAACTTTATTAATATATAGTTTTTTTTATTATTATTTGTAACTATCTGACCCGGTGGACTTCGTACCGCATTTCTTTTTCTTTTTTTTAATACAGCCTTATGTTACTCAGCGCTAATGTAGCATTCTAATGGTGAAAGAATTTTTTAAATTGGTCCAGTAGTTTTTGAGTTTATTCGTAACAAACATACATACAAACAAACATACAAAGCTTTCCTCTTAATAATATTATCTTATTTATAATATAATCTTGTAAGCGTCTTGGATGTAAATCTGTAAGCTACAAGAAATTAAAGCAAATAATAATAATAACAATTAACGGTTGGATCGATTTTGATGATTTGTTTTTGAATGTCTCTCTGTATAGTTTCGATTCACAATTGGACCCGGTATGTGGCGCTGCCATAGCAAAAGCGGACGAAGTCGGCAGCCGGCCACTAGTGTATAAAAGCACTATTAAACGTTAGCGATCCATAGTTATCAAAGAATTTGTAAGGGGACCGTCAGCCCATGACCGCGGCCCATGTAACGCGGTCGTATAACGAAGGTATGATACCTTTTACTAATTAATTTGCGTTAATCCCCGTTTAAACTCTTTGGCGTATAAAACTTTATAAACGCACTTACCTATGTTACACAATATTTAACCTTGTATATAATCTTAGTATGTAATAAAATAAATACGCATCATTATCATCATCATCATCATCATCATCATCTCAGCCAAAAGACGTCCACTGCTGGACAAAGGCCACCCCCAAGGATACATAAGGATACATGAGGGGATTTGCCATAATCGCCACGCTTGGCAGGCGGGTTGGCGATCGCAGAAAGTTGATTGAGAGTTAACCTCAGAGAGATGCTGCTGCCCATCCTCTGGAATGGTCCCTTAGTCGGCTTTTACGACACCCACGGGAAGAGATGGAGTGGTGCAATTCTTTATCCCCGGCACCACACAGGGAAAATACGCTTACGTTATATTTTTTATTATCTAAACTAATATTATAAAGAGGAAACCTTTGTATTTTTGTATGTATGTATGTATGTATGTGCGTTATTATTCTAAGCTTAGATTATTATTCTAAGATTCTAAGTATGTATGTATGTTTGCAACGAATAAACTCAAAAACTACTGGACTGGTTTCAAAAATCCTTTACCATTAGAATGCTACATTAGCGCTGAGTAACATTGGCTATGTTAAATAAAATACTAAAAACGACAATTTAATTTTCCAATACAAAATGATTTGTTTGTTTTGTTGTCATGGAAACCATTGATATATATTTAACTCAATGATGGAAACTGTCAAAGAGGTACGAAGTCCGCCGGGTCAGCTAGTCGTATATAAAAGTTTATGTATTTAGCGCTTATCTCCGATATTTATGCACTGATTTAGATAATTATTTATTATTAAATTACTTAGTATCAAAAACGACATGCAACTACTTTTAACTTAATGTCTGTCTTCAACATTTCGTACTACCATAACTGCACCGCATTGTAATAACAGTACCGTTTCATTTTAAACAATGTTGGGTTACAACAAAATTAAATTAGTAGTGCGATTTTTCTAACCTAATTCATCATTAGCCTAGATCAACGGTCAAAAGCGCTATTCAAACGTCCCTTCACCATAAATCTTTCGTATCTTTCAAGCTACTTCCAGAGAATAGCCCTATAAACTTCATCATCATCAGCTCATTTTATGTCCCCATTGCTGGGGCACGAGCCTTCCCTATGGATGGATAGGGAGAACGGGCCATACACCACGCGGGCCCAGTGCGGTGCGGTTGTTGTTAACGACTGATAATGCAGCCGGGACCAACGGCTTTACGTGCCTTCCGAAGCACGGAGGAGCTTGAGATGATATATTTTTGGTCAACCATCCGATGACCGGCCTATGCGAAAGTTGCTTAATCTTAGCAATCGCAGACCGGACGCGTTAACCACTGCGTCATTGAGCTCCAATAAAGCTCCTATAAACTTTACGTCTTCCAATATTGGAGTAGACAATTTTTCCAAAACACAAAACTTTACCAACAATTAATTTTAATTACCTATTGAATTCCCTCGCCGCCGTGGCAACCCTGGCCAATCTCTCAAATGACAATTATTACAAATGGCCGCGCTGCCGCGGCACCCTCCTTGTGGTAGCTCCACTTGCGGCGAGATAAAGGACATTGTTATTAGGGTTTTCACCCTTAGATGTTTAATAAAAAAAAGCTTTATTGTCCCTCTACAAATAGGGTAAGGCTTCAGATATATTGTACTAATGACAAATACAAGGACTTTGCAAATTACAAAAGTGAATGGTTGAGCAAATTAAAAATATTTTGAGCATCTCCGTGCGTCGGATGTAACCACCATGGCTGTTGTTCTTGTAGCTAGGCGTGAATCTAGTAGTGGGAACTAAATTATTATGATGATAAAAAAAATTGCGATAATATAAGTGTTTACATCTTTCGCACCGCACCGCACTGGGCGCGCGTGGTGGTTTACGGCCCGTTCTCCCTATCCATCCATAGGGAAGGCTCGTGCCCCAGCAGTGAGGACATAAAATTGAGCTGATGATGACTGGTTCACTCAATTTTACTTTAAAAAATACTTAAATTGCAGTATCTTGTTTACACACGCCATGCACATACCTACCATAAACTCTCAAATTTCCTTAATAGACTTTGAACTGTAATACTAAGTTATATGGTTGAGAATGTATTGAAGAAATTTCACAGTTTTGGATAAGTTCTCTTCGGGCGTCTGTTACTAAGTAAAATGATTATTTAAAAAAAATTGCGTTTTGCCAACCCTAGGTATCAATAACCTTATAGAGGGTTACCACGTAATAAAAACAAATCGTACAGGGTGATTCAGAAACGCGTTTAATACTGTTACGCCGCCCGGGGGACACTCGTCTCGATCGGTCAATAAATGATAATCAGATTTAGAGCTTTTAACTTTGAAATATAACGAGGGCTTTTTTACTGCGCTATGTATTATGGTACTTGAAATACCTAAACCTATATCTAGATTAAGCGGTACAATGCTCTCTCTAATTTTAACTTTATTCCTGCCTGATATTGATTTTAATGAAAATTTTGATGTTGTATTTAATTGGATATTTTATTTGATTTTATTGTTATTGTCTATTCTCAATTTTGTATTATTTATACTATTTTGTTTTATTTTTTACTTTTATGCATGCTGTCCACACCAATATTGTAGTGGCATTTGATTTGTGTCCTTCTATATGTGTATTTTATTTTAAACTAACGGCCGCCCGCAGTTTAACCCGCCTGGTTCCCGTTCCCGTGGTAATATCTGGATAAAAATTATCCTATGTGTTAACCCAGGTTATAAACTATCTGTATGCCAAATTTCATCCAAATCCATCGATCCGTTGCAGCGTGAAGAAGTAACAAATATACACACATACACACAAACTTTCGCATTTATAATTTTAGTGTGATTGTAGTTTTTATGTTGGTGCTCGTTTAAATAAATAAATAAATAAATTAATAAGAGCCTTCTTATTTTCGTATCCCATAAAAACAAATTCCAATGTTTTCCAAGCCAATTTTAATGAAACTTTCTATACTTATAAGGAAACTACAGAGATCTAAATAGTTAGCAGAAAATATTACAAAATGACGTTTGAAACTTTCCATTGTGGACTTTAAACATGTGTACATAGTATACTATGTGTGTTTGTATTCATATACATGTATTGTGTATAAGTAAATACGTAGGTCTGTGTAGAACTTAACACAAGCTACACATATAATGATGTAATGTAATGTAATGTGTAATAATATTTAATAAATTATGTTATTCTTGTGGCTAGTTACAATGTAGTCATGCACCTTTTATTGGTTAAACCCTATAATGTAACTGCTTCAAAATGTTGTGTACATTATGTACTGTTAGTGTATTTATTACCAAATTAATTAATTAATTAACACTATCGCTATCTTTACAATAAGCCACTTTGTAAAACGTTTCTGTAAAACCGATGGCACTTATCCAACCTTTATCCATTGTACCTTTTCCCTTACTAAATATATTTACTTAAACAGCCGCTGCAAATCCCGAATCTCCACATGTATTACCTGTAACGAAAAGAAGGGTAAATTTAATATCACACGGCACTGTAACAATCAATCTATATACAATAAAGTAGCGGACCGAAGTAAGAGCCCTGCGGCATTCGTGTACTACGAGGGAGGTCCCAACTGATTTTATTAAGTGGAACCCCACGATTAGCTTTAAGGGTGCCATTCCAGTAGGGGAAGAGCTATTTCTGTAATCTAATACCGAGAATTACGATAAAAACAGTTTTAGATTTTTTGCTAGCGTTTGTAAAACTTAGTAAAATATTAGAATATAGCGCTAGGAGTAGTCTTCAGTTCCTTAGGATATCGCTTCATATAGTATATTTTTTATCTGTAGTTAATGCAGTGTATTTTCTGGAATCTGAAAAAAGTTTCTAATAAGTTTGGGATAAAACAAGCTTTGAGAAATTTGAGTATTTGAAGAGGTAGTTTTTAGCAACAATGGAAACCACCTGTTTCCTAGGCTAGCTATCATCCCGTAAACATGAAAAATGTATGTTATTTTTGGAGACAATAACTGTATCGAACAATGGGCTTAAAGTGTCGAACACTGACGCCATTACGATAAGATAAAACTTTTTTTTATTGTTAACTTGCTGTATCTTGTGTACCTAAGAAATATCACTATTTTAACAGATAAACCAGTTGTTTTTCTTACTATGATTATTATTATTTACGAGAATAATAAATAAAAGCAAACTCAAATCGCAAACGGCACAAATACCCAAACCTGGGTAAAAATTATTTATTTGTTCCGTTTGCGGTGGAGACATTGGGCCCAAGGGGGCCAGGAAGCTTGTTAAAGAGTTGAGTGCTCGCCTTGTTGAGGCCTTCGGTGACAAGAAGGCTGGCAGCTACCTCTGCCAGCGTATTAGCTTGGCAATCCAGAGGGGCAATGTTGCCAGCATTCTTGGGACCGTTCCCATGAGCCTTTAATTTTGTCTTTAATTAAGTTTCTTTTGCTTTATTTTTTCTTTAATGTAATAAGGATAAGTTATGTTTCTTTTCTGTTATAATTTTTACTTAAATCATATATAAACAAAATACATTAACGCTTTCACTACAAGCACGGTATTAGCCCCATCTCTTCGTCCGCAATAAAAAATGGAGACAAAGGGTGTCGGACCACGAACGCAGCCTCATCATTGGCTAGGGGAGTTTGTATTGGCTTACGTGCTTACAAAGTGTCAATTCTGACTAGAAAAGCTATATACAACGTTATTTCTTTATTATTTGGATCCACTTACTGTTTAAGTACGTAAAGAAAGGCACTTCAAGGCACACAAAGAGGACATTTTTTATTTATAGGTATGTTTCTTTCTTTTGTGTCTTAAATACACGTAAAGCCGTTGGTCCCGGCTGCATTAGCAGTCGTTAACAACTACCGCCCGCACTGGACCCGCGTGGTGGTTTCCAACCCGTTCTCCATCCATAGGAAGGCTCGTGCCCCAGCAGTTGGGGACATCAAATGAACTGATGATGTACAATTAGTGTGTATCTGATTTTGCGATGTATATCCCAGGTTTGTAATCACCAACCAGCATTTGCCAAGCGTGGTGTAATCACCAGGCTTAAGAGGAAACACTAAGGTCGACTGATTATATGAAAAATAGAAAAAATCAACGTTTCGTAGTCCCCTGTTTCCTCCTCCAAAACTGAACCGATTTAATTACTTTTTTCATTAAAAATTAAAGGAAGGCTTTGGCTTAAAAACCTTAAAAATTGGCCAGATTTTTGCTGTGTTCAGACATCCAGCAAACAAATTTGACGAGAATATATAAAAAAAAAGCAAAACATAGGGGACACAGCCAAAGCTTTTCTTTAATTTTTAATGAAAAAATTAATTAAATCGGTCCAGTTTTGGAGGAGGAATCAGGGGACTACGAAACGTTGATTTTGTCTACTTTTCATATAAGTCGAAATTAGTGTTTCCTCTTAACAGTCTACTCATCAAATGTAGCGACTCGATTTCATTCATGAAGACTGAACCAGCTGTGATACAGAGCAATTACTACCACTACGTTTAACAAAACCTCCATTCAGATGCAATATGTCGTTGTTCCATTATTTTCGGAGCAATTCATGTGGATCCGAAATTCTGAGCACAACACCAGTATTATATGATCGCTGCGTTAAATATGGGGTAAGTCGGCTGGGAATTAATGATTTGTTGCCGCTAATAATTGGGTTTGTACAATGGTATGTGATATTTCATGAGTGGTTATTATTTATTCGGAGGTTTTTTTATACTGAGCTGATAAACTGTTGGGGAGCGGTCACCACATGCCATTTTATTGTAAGTCACACCACAGGCGTCCGTATAAGTTGTATGTGTAAGTAACTACTCACACATACTCATTTTAATATATATTTATATACAAACTAGCTGACCTGGCGGACTTCGCACCACTTTGACAGTTTCTATGACAACAAAACAAACAAATCGTGGAACACTTTGTATTTGAAAATTAAATTGTAAAAAAAAAATGTTTGGGGTGGACGGTGGACCACCCTTATTACTTACTTAGGGGTATGAAAAATAGATTACGACCGATTGTCAGACCTACCGAATCAATTTATCTATCTATATATACTACTCAAAACAAAATAAGGGCCACGAGGTATTTTGTCTGTACCATGAAAATAATAAAACCAATATTAATTTTTTTGTCTCCATAACGAAAACTAATGTTGTTCAAAATGATTTTTAAAGCAAATTTTGTTGCGAACAAATTACAAAAACACAAATGTTGAAAAAATTTCCACGAGCAGGATTTGAACCTGCACCCTTCTGACATTCCGGGTCAGGTGCTCTTCCAATTGAGCTATCGTGGTTCTAACCAGCCCGCCGAAATTATTCAACACTTTTTACTTTGTAAGCCAAAGGCGCCCATTTAATGTCAACAACTACCGTCATTAACATCCGATCATAATATTTTTACAAATATTAAAGATCAGTTAAGAAATAAGCAAGCTATTTTATAAAATGTTCAAAATGATTTTTAAAGCAAATTTTGTTGCGAACAAATTACAAAAACACAAATGTTGAAAAAATTTCCACGCTCCGAATCCTGCTCGTGGAAATTGAGCACCTGACCCGGAATGTCAGAAGGGTGCAGGTTCAAATCCTGCTCGTGGAAAATTTTTTCAACATTTGTGTTTTTTTTTGAAAACTAATGTTGTTTTTACCGTGTAGACCAATAAATTTATTCCAATAATAATGATTAAAAAGTTTATTTGCTTTTGAAAGAAAAAACACATTTAAGGTTAAAAATAAAAACAATGTAAAGTTACTGAAAACAAAAGAAAGTACTCCATGCTCATCTTTTAGTAACGGGTATGCCCCCCTCGTTTCGTTACGCACTCCTGAAGCCTGGAGTGCATGCTCTCAATCAAATGCCTGACATTTTCCATTGGAATCTCTTCCCAGGCTCTTTTAACAGCGTTGATGAGTTGCTGTTGGTTGTGGATTTCCTGATCACCGTCTCTAACTCTTCGTTTCAACTGATCCCACATGTGCTCTATTGGATTTAAGTCCGGACTGTTCGCCGGCCGCGGCAAGACTTGAATTTGAGACGCTTCCAGTACAAACCGAGTCGCTTGAGTCGTGTGTGCACGAGCATTGTCTTGCATCAAGATGAATCCAGGACCCGCTCGCTGGGCAAATGGGATCACATGTGGTCTGACGACTTCCTCAATATACCGCTGAGCAGTAACAGTACCCTCATTTAAAATAGCGAGCTCAGTTTTGCCGTGTAAGCTTATCCCGCCCCAAATCATTACATTTGGACCACCAAAACGATCGACTTCATGGATGCAGGCTTCTGAAAATCTCTCGCCCCGTCTTCTCCATACTCTAATACGCCGATCGTCGTTAAAAAATTTAACTTTGCATTCGTCTGTGAAGAGCACCATGCCCCATTGGTTTATGTCCCAGTCCAAATGTTGACGGGAAAATCTTAAACGATTTGCACGATGATTTCTGGTTAATGGAATACGGACAACTCGCCTTCTTGATGCCTGCTGGTCTTCATGCAATCGATTACGAATAGTTTGGTCACTGACACGAGTACCCGTTGTGAGCCGTAAACGATTTTGCAGCTTGCGGGCCGTCGTTGTGCGATCTCGGCGCGCACTTAATCGAATGTAACGATCCTCTTGAGCTGTTGTAATGCGAACTCTGCCCGAACCAGGTCTTCTTCTAACACTGCCGGTCTCTTGGAAACGATTCCATAGATTTTGAATAGCTCTTCGAGAAAATCCCAATTGCAAACCCACAGATCGCTGCGAATGACCTTCTTCAATCATTGTAACGGCTCTGGTTGCTGTCAGCGAGTCCATATGACGCCTGCGTGCTTGCGGCATATTGCAAAAGATGTTTCTGACTCGAGATATCAATGAACTCTGATAATTTGTAATAAACCAAGAAGCTAAGGAAAGCAAAACGTCAAAGAAAATGCAATCAAAATTTTCAAAAATAATTTTAAATCAAATTTTATTTAAAATTGTTGCCAGCATTAGATGAATACTACAATATTAAAAAGTTTAGGTATCAAAGAGTTTGTATACTCAATATTTTACTACTTTCAATATGTAAATGTTTAATAATTTACACCAAAATGAAAAAATACCTCGTGGCCCTTATTTTGTTTTGAGTAGTAAGTATATATAAATAAAAATGAATCACTGAAATTTATGTACGCGTATAACTTCCGATCGACTGCACAAAATTGGATAATCCTTTTTTTTTGTGTGTTTGTTATTGTCAGGACAAGTTTGTACAGAAGAAAATAAAATAAAATAAATATTTTTACTAAAATATGTTTTTTTTTTTCTAAATGTCATGATATGAAAAGTGAGTGAGTGAATGTGACAGAATGACGTACAGTACTTCAGCCAGCATTTGACAACTTCAAAAAATGCCGCCTGTGAGCCGTCAAAATATCGGTCGGCGTACGCGTAATGCAAGTCGAGTTCTTGGCGGGAAAGTGAAGAGTCATATCTGCGGTTTTGTTTTATTTTCTAAAATTTGTGTTATGTCGAATATTAATGTAAAATAATGGTGGATTATTAACCGTTAAGTGTTCGTGAGTGTGCATGAGTGTTGGCAAATGAAACAAAACAGTGCAACGTCACTTTTAAAATTCTCTCAAGAAGTCCGCCCTTAGTAAAGCCCCACATCTTTACTGAGATACTCGAGGGGTTGGGTGGTATATCATTTCTCATTTCTATTATCATTCATCATCATCATACAGAAAAGAAATATTGTTTATTTATGTATTACTTGTTAGAAAAATTACTTTGACACTGGCTAAATGTGCTAATCGCACGAAGCCATCAACAAAATGAAAAGTCGAGTTCACAATCTTCGAAACAATTGAGACTGAAGAAGAAAAAATGATATGGCGGTACGAAGTTCGCCGGGTCAGCTATTATGCATATAAAATTTCATAAAAATCGATCGAGCCGTTTCGGAAGAGTATGGCAACTTACATTTGACACGAGAATTTTATATAATATAGATAAATGTATTTAATTCAATTCAATTCAATAATAATAATAATAATTTAATAGTTTACATACATTGAGCGATTTGTGTTCGTAATACAAATTTAGTAATTAAAGAAGTCGTTTAAAAACTAGTTAGTTTTTTATATAAATACCTACATAACACATTATAGAGTATTCGTGATGATGCACAAATGAGTTTTAAACGATCATCGATATCATATATTACGTTTAATTCATCCTCTTCCCTATTTTTCAACGTGGGAGCGCTTCGAGGAATAAAATTTCAATATTTTTAATTGTGAAGCGCTCCTTTTATTAGCAGTTATTAAATGGAGCGCTTCGAGGAATAGTTTTAGGCATCTTCGTTGGGAGCGCTACAAAATGGGAGCGCTTCGAGGAATACCTCGTATTTTTATCGGTCTTCATGCGCCATCGTTGTTGTGTACTTCTAATACGTACACCATAAAAAGTATTGCTTAATTTTTTGCTCCCGTATTTTTTATACTATTGCAACGGCTATAAAAATCTCCAGCATTCATAATGTCAGTTAGGATTTCTATAAACATAACGGCCACAAAGGAGCCGCAACAGTTCGAGAGTGGGGTGGGACAGAGTGATCACTTAATTGGACACGCGTCGCGGTCTCGTTTGCACAGCCCTGCCGGTTTGGTAGGGCTGCCACTGCTGTGACTATATAATAATAATACAATTTATTTATTCAGACAATCAATCCAATTTTGTTAGTAACAATTTAGTGCTTATAATTATTACCGGGCACTGATGCATGCAATGTTCCGCAATCTATAACCACAGGCAATAAGTTAGGATTTTAACTTTTTAAATATTTTTCTGACAGACAGAAAGGAGTGGAAAGAAAGAAGAGAGGTCTTTGTACTGCAGTGGAGTAAAATCGGCTTACATTATAATAATATTAGCAAACAGACCAAAATAATTTCCTCTTACTAAACTGGTTTTCTGGTCGAGGAGCTCGATGGCGCAGTGGTTAACGTGCCTGGTCTGCTAGTGCTGAGATTAAGCAACATTCGCAAAGGCCGGTCATCGGATGAGTGACCAAAAATTTTTCATCTCCAGCTCCTCCATGCTTCGGAAGGCACGAAAAGCTGTTGGTCCCGGCTGCATTAGCAGTCATTAACAACCACCAATACGCACTGGGCCCGCGTGGTGGTTTGTGACCCGTTCTCCCTATCCATCCATAGGGAAGACTCGTGCCCCAGCAGTGGGAACATACAATGAGCTGATGAGGAAACTGGTTTTATGTAACCTAACAAAATTGGTTTACTTTTTATACTTCCCAAAATTGGTTGATTTTTTTAAATGTTAACTAAAGTTGGTTAATTTTTTTTATGTTATCTAAAATTAGTTTATTTTCTCATGTTACCTAAAATTGGTTTAATGTTGAATGTTACCTGAAAGTGGTTTTAATTATTACAATTATAAAATATAGTGAAAGAAATAAATAGCTACACGACCCAGCCAGGAATCGAATTTGGGTTTTCCGAAATCCGGGCGGCTGCACTGACCGATATATTTTATAATTATTTAATTCAGCTTAAGTGCAGCAATTAGCACTTAAAAATTAAAAATAAAAAATATATTTTTTATGTTATCTAAAATTGGCTAAGTTGTTTATTTTTTATGTGAATTGACAGCCCTAACCGGTCTCGCCACACACTCAACGAGGCGCTAATCTGTGGGCAAATAACCGCGTATTATTATGCGTTTCGGATCGGGGGGACGGGTACCCAGATTATAATTGGGGTGGCAACACGTTCGTTGGGATATGGGGTTTCGTTTGCTTTCGATTGATACCTCTGCTACTGTAGGCCTCTTTGGGATTTAGAGAAGTGTAATATAAACGTTTAAGGTGGACCGACGATTTGGTTAAGGTCGCAGGTCGTCACTGGATGCGAGCAGCACAACACTGGTCGTGGTGGAGATCCTAGAGAATGCAGACGTCCAACGGTGGACGTCTTTTGGAGAAGATGATGATGAATGTAAAACCATACGGTTTTTTTATTATTAACTGCCTCTGGTTAGGACCACCGATCAGATAGCTACAACCATCTTATCTGAATATGCCGTCATAACATCAATGTTAGTAGCATTTTTATTTAAATTTTATTATTTAATGTTGTGATCCGACAGTTAGAGATAAGATAGCCAGTGTTTGAGGATTCCGTCTCAAGTGCGATTCCCCTTCGACCTTATCACCACTAATAAGGTGTGATGAAGGCCAAGTGCACATTGCACACAAAAACCACAGACACAAAAGATATAAGTCAAACATTTTTCAAAATAAGACTGCGTTATGTGGCATGTGACATGTGGCATGGGCAGGTCATGTAGCGAGGCTTACAGATGAGAGATGGACAATAAAAGTAACACAGTGGAAAGGCCCACAAGGCAAAAGAGGCAGAGGGACCCACTGACACGATGGGAAGACGATATCAAAAAAAACAGCCGGCCCAAACTGGGGCCAAATGGGTATCTTTGGAGAAGGCCTTCACCCAATCTGGGGTTCTTGCTTAAATAATCTAACAAAAACTAATCTATACTAATATTATAAAGCTGAAGAGTTTGTTTGTTTGTTTGTTTGTTTGTTTGTTTGTTTGTTTGAACGCGCTAATCTCAGGAACTACTGGTTCGAATTGAAAAATTCTTTTTGTGTTGAATAGTCCATTTATTGAGGAAGGCTATAAGCTATATTTAAAAGATAATTAACCAAACTTACAAACTAACCTAATAGAAATAGAAAAATCCTGTAAATACGTTGCAAGAAATAAAAGGCTATTTTATTTTTTTTATGTGGCATTTTTGTGTGCTGCAGAAATGCAAATGGTTGTCCTAGATTATCTCACAAAACACACAGAGGTTGGTCACCCCAGCGATAGCCGAAAGCATCATAGCAACATAGTGGGGTTGCATACATTACAGTGGCTCATCCCGATCCCAGGGGACAGTCGAGCGATTATTATTAGCAACGCAATTGTTACACATTCTATCTGATTGACAAGGGTATTACTATTCATTATTATTAGCAGTGGAGCTCGGGTTTTGATTGCGATCGGAAATGTTAAGCTACTTTCGTAATGGCCGGGTAATTGATGGGTGACCTTAAAAGTTTTTTTTTTATATGCCTTTTTCTACGGGTTTGGTTGCGAGCGTTAATGTTAAGCGACTTACGCAATGGTCGGGTAATGGATGGAGTAATAAAAAAAAAATTGTTGATTTTTTGTAGCTTTAAAATTACGCAATTCATATTATTTTGATTTAAGAAAAGTACTTTGGATAGATCCAGTTTGATTTAAGTAGCTGTACTAGCTGTCTTTGTATCTTGATGCTGCTTCTGCTTATCATCAGAGACATCATCATCACTTCGATTTTAAAAAAAGCGTCATTTAAATTGGTTCATTATAATTTATGTCATCATCATCATCATCATCATCAGCTCATTTGATGTCCCCACTGCTGGGGCACGAGCCTTCCCTATGGATGGATAGGGAGAACGGGCCATAAACCACCACGCGGGCCCAGTGCGGATTGGTGGTTATTTACAATTGCTAATGCAGGGACCAACGGCTTTACTTGCCTTCCGAAGCACGGAGGAGCTCGAGATGATAAATTTTTGGTCACCCATCCGATGACCGACCTTTTCGAAAGTTGCTTAACCTCAGCACTCGCAGACCGGGCGCTTTAACCATCGCGCCATCATCGAGCTCCTCATCTATACTAATATTATAAAGAGGAAAGCTTTGTATTTTTGTATGTATGTAACGAATTAACTCAAAAACCACTGGACCGATTTAAAAAATTCTTTCACCATTAGAATGCTACATTAGTGCTGAGTAACATAGGCTATATTAAAATAAAATGCGGTACAAAGTCCGCCGGGTCAGCTATTAAAATATAAAGAATGTCTTAACACAGACTACTAATAATTCATACTTAACAAATATACAATTTTTTATAACTGTTTTTATTTTAACATGTCGAAGCTATGTGAGATTAGCTTTAATTCTTAATTGTTGAATCTTAGTGTAATTTTAACCGCCTCTGTGGTCTAGTGGTCCACCGGCTTAGACCCACAGGTCCCGGGGTCGATTCCCAGCGGGGGGTACATGTTTGTTTACTCGGTTCGGTTGGTGGTAGGGCTTGTTTATCCGCCTAGCTAGCTACCACCATCTTATCTAAAAACAAGCTGAGCCCCGCGGTTTCACCCGCGTGATTTCCCGTTTTTGCAACATTTTTTATTGTTGCTCCACTCCTATTAGTCATAGTGTGATGTAATATAGCCTATAGCCTTCCTCAATAAATGGACTATTCAACACAAAAATATTTTTTTAGTTCGAACCAGTAGTTCCTGAGATTAGCGCGTTCAACCAAACAAACAAACAAACTCTTCAGCTTTATAATATTAGTATAGATGTATTGAAAACCAGCTTGTGTTGCAAATAAAATAAATAAAAATTTTTTGAAATTTCCATTTTATGCCAAAAAAAATGTGAACTTATTAAACTAAACAGAAATAAAATGAAATAAGAACCGGTAGCCCAATTAATACAGTAGAAGAGCAACCACAAAGGGCTCGTTGGCGTCGAAAAAGGAGGGTCGCACGTCCCCGCGGGATTGTACGACCGCGCGGCCATTGTGGCCGCTGGTCCCGTGTCACAATACCACTTACCCCACATCTGCTTAAGCTTCGGTTACAATGAATACGGCATTGTGGCTTATTTGTCAATTTTTTTGTCAGTTGATCTGTCTTTGAGTGTAAAGTATTTAAATTTTAAATAAAATATAAAAATAGGAGGATAAAATAGCAGCTCGCGGTCTGCGATTGCAAAGGTTAAGCAACTTTCGCAAGCCGGTCTCAGGATGGGTAACTAAAAATGTATTATCTCTCACTCCTCTGTGCTCCGGAAGTCATGTAAAGCTGGTCTCGGCTGCATTAACAGTCGTTAACAACCACCAATGCAAACCGCACTGGGCCCGTGAAGTGGTTTACGGCCCGCTCTCCCTATCCATCCATAGGGAAGGCTCGTGGCCCAGCAGTGGGGACGTAAACTGAGCTGGTGATGAAAAATGAAAACACAAAATAAAAATGAATATAAAGCTAATTGTTTTCTAAAGCTTACGCGAACACGACGCATTGAAATTAAAAAACTTTTCATTTTAATAAAGATAAGCATACTTAGACAGTGTCAACGTCATGGAAATATTGTTACGTTTTCTTTGTTAAATAATGGATGATTAACGATACAAATTAAAAACATATTCCTCAAGTCGAGCATTTTTAGGGGGTTTCTAGAAGGAATGGCATCACGCAAGCATGTCCCCCCCTCGGTTCTCCGAGGCGTGGAACAGCCCCTAGCGTGTGATGAGCTGACCAACCGGATATAACGCAAACTGACATGTTATTTGCATACTGACGGTAACATAGGCGTTTGAGACCCGAATGTTGGTCGATTGATCTGTCCACATACGTGTGCGTGCAAAGGGTTACCTACTGAGACTATTTATTACATACTGTAACGTTCGCCACATTCGACCTTTTTATTTGCGCGTAAGGAGAACCTTTTCATTTTTTCACTGGCCGTTTGAATATTTAAAAATACTAGTGGTCGCCCAGTGGTCGAAATTCGACCGTAATTTTATTAAGGCAGCTTTATCAATGCCAATCCAAACTCACATTCTATCTTTTTTAATTTTTCATTGCTTAGGATACAATCCGTGCAGCATCTCGTTTCAATTATCCCATAAAGTCAGTATTTTACCACTTCCTTACATGTGTATCCTTATCCTTATCCATCCTTAGTTTATCCTATAATCATATTTTCTATCCTTTATATTTGTTAAAGCCCGCCATGCGTCCTACCATAGACCCAAAATTCCCGTCCCTTTTTGTCCGGAAGCGGAAAGAACACGCCGATTGAATACGTATTTTTGACATTAAAACCTTATTAAATTTTAAAACAATAAGTTATAAAAGCCTTTAATAAATACATTTCTAATATTTAAGATATTTTATTTACTACCAAACATACGTATATATATCTTATATATCTTAGCACCAATAATCAGCTTATCAAGCCTGGAACAATAACTTAACCTAACAATACAATAAACTTCCTTCATTCATGCTACTTATATAATTCTTTATGTCTATTCTCCGTTCCTACCATAAATCCTTAATACACTTCAAATGACAAAACACAAAGGAGATATATATAAATACGATTGAGGTTGGAGCGTAACAGATGTGTCGCAGCAAGCCGCTTTTTACAAGTCTAAAAGATTATATTTTTTGCAATAAATATTGGATTAACGTTTCACAGACATGAGGGTCTGTTCGTACACCAGATTTGCGAGGAAAGGGTTTTTTTTGGACGGGTTATTCCCATCAGCCTAACAAGTCATTGTTCTCTAAAACTTTTTGTCCACACATTCATTACCCTAATATTGCAGGGTGCTCACAAACTGTTTCAAGATATATCTATAAAATTTGTAGAAACCACCCGGGACCCCAGAGCTAGCAGCTACTTGGGCCAGCGTATAAGCATTGCTATCCCACGTTGCAATACTACTAGCTTACTGGGCACTCTGCCTGATGGGAATGATTTGGGGCAATTTTATTTATAGTTAGTATTAGTTATAGTTTATAGTTTTTTTTAAGCAATTTAATTTACTTGTGTATTACGTGTGTTATTGTTTTTGTTTGTAAATAAATTATTAATATTATAAATGCGAAAGTGAGTTTGTTTGTTTGTTGTTTGATACGCTTTCACGCGTAAACTATTAAACAGGTCACCGTGAAATTTTGTACACAAATTGTCAAGAGTATAATCAAAGACCTAGTATACTTATTATTTAAAAAAAGTGAGTTTGTTTGTTTATTTGTTTGATACGCTTTCACGCGTGAACTATTTAACGATGTGTTTGTTTTGTTGTCATAGAAACTGTCAAAGCGGTACGAAGTCCGCCGGGTCAACTAGTTTTTAATAATGTCCTTCAAACGAGGCCTGAAGAGGCAGAGTGAGGGTAACTGATGCTACGTTGTTTTCACGCTGCACCAGCTGTCTTCGCATCTGCACTCCATTTACACTTAACATCAGGTGAAATGGAGTCATATGCCGTGCTAAATATTAAAAAAATATCTAACGATGACTCGATTTCAATTGGAGGCCATTACTTAGCAGGGACAGTGGCCATTACCTTTTTTTAGTATCGACGCTATTTTTTTTAAGGGTATTAGTAATGCTCTTATATAACATTAACATCAGTCCTGTTAACCCACATATAAAGCTAATTCTCTTATATTATGTTAGGCATGGCTTCACATCAGTAATCTACATTGGTATGAGGATTGAGCCACGTTACTTAATTATTTATTTAAAAACTTTTGCAACTGAAGTTAAATGGCAGACTTAATGCCTGAGGCATTCTCTACCATAGGTTGGTGCAGAGATAACATCATCATCAGCTCATTTTATGTCCTAACTGCTGGGGCACGAGCCTTCCCTATGGATGGATAGGGAGAACGGGCCATGAACCACCACGCGGGCCCAGTGCAGATTGATGGTTGTTAACGAATGCTAATGCAGCCGGGACCAATGTCTTTACGAGCCGATGAAGCACGGAAGAGCTCGGGATGATAGATTTTTTGGTCACCCATTCGATGACCTGCTTTTGGGAAAGTTGCTTAACCTCAGCACTCGCAGACCGGGCACGTTAACCACTGCGCCATCGAGCTTTCATAACGATAGAACGAGAGATAATATGGTAGAAGCAATTATAGATTTTATTGCAACACTATAAAACATTAACATGAACAAACACAATACAATTACAAGTTACATGCTAAGAGCATTAAACCAACAAATGCTCTAAGGTTACAATGTGAAGAAAAATTGTTTTGTGATATAAATAATATATCCTCAACGCACGTTCTTCCGCATTCAACTTGAGGACCTATTCATTCAGCTACCGAAGCTTGTTACTATTGGGAACAACACCTTGGAGCGCATGGGAATAACCCTTTTTGATCGCACCCTTCGTAAGGAAGAAGCTGAACGCCCCTTTGATCGGTTTTAAACATATTTGATGCGTGCAACGTACGCAAAGGTTTTTTAACAATAGTATTTATATAAGAGAACATTTCACATTGAAATAAAACATTGTCATGCTGTCTAGTGCGAATTTTATTTGCCATTTGATTAGGTTGGTGAAAACGGAAATGCGTCGTCACAAGGAATGTAAAATTTTGCCTTACAAATTCTTTTTTTTTTTTAGTCAACTTAATTGATAGGCACACTAAGACCCTGATACTAATAAAGCTTTCATGTAAAACTTCTTTCACATATAACGTCGACTACATAAAAAAATAAAGAAAGATATTTTTTTATCCCCTTGAGCGTCGATCGACCATGTGGCCGATAACAATTAAAATTCTATTGTGTCTGGTATTCGCGCGCTCGAGCTCTTATATTAACGGGTAAGCACAGTGCCTTGATCTCACCTGATGTTAAGTGATGATAAGGCCAATGGTGGAAGCACATGAACCCGGGATCCTCAACTAGTGAGGCACTGGCTATCTTATCTCTAGCTGCCGGAACATAACAATGCTACAAACATTGATGTTATGGCGTCATATTTAGATAAGATGGTAGCTAGCCAGGCGGACAAACAAGCCGTACCACCAACCAAACCGAGTACACGAACATGTACCCCCCGCTGGGAATCGAACCCGGGACCTCTGGGTCTAAACCTGTGGTCTTAGACCACAGAAGCGGCGGAGAGATAGAAAGAGACAAACAATATTTGTCGACCTAACACACGACTTACTGCTTAAAACTTAAACAAACAAGCCGTTTAACTCAGTTAAACCTTTCATTATGTTTCATTTGAATTTTATACCGCTCGTAAATCGTGTCATAATCAACTCATTTTTTATATCTCCACTGCTGGAGCACGAGCCTTCCTTATGGATGGATAAGACCCGGGGAACGGGCCATAAACCACCACACGGGCCCAGTGCGGTGCGGTGGTTGTTAACGACTGCTAATGCAGCCGGGACCAACGGCTTTACGTGCCTTCCGAAGCACGGAAAAGCTCGAGAAGATACATTTTCGGTCACCATCCAATTACCGGCCTTTGCGAAAGTTGCTTAACCTCAGTACTCGCAGATAAGGCTGCTCCATTGAAGCATCGAGCTCCTCGTAAATCGTGTAGCAAAAGTAAATAAAGGCTGAAGGATGTATACATATGTATAATATATATTGATGGCGCTCATTTTTTGCTCGCTTCCCCGGAAAATGGAAATAATTTATCTCTACAACGCGGGCGCGTCACACACCGTATGTTTATGATCTTAATTTAAATATAACTTATAATGCAGAAGGTAAGCTTTATACAAAGGCGCATAAGCAAGGCACGAAATAAGATAACGAGCCAAACTTCAAATAAAAAACATATTTATTTGTTACGACAGAGTTACAGCAAGACACTTATTGCTACAATATTCGATTATAACTAGTTGCTATTGTCTATTTATACTAACTAGTGGTCGCCCAGTGGTCGTAATTCGACCGTAATTTTATTAAGGCTGCACGGATTGTATCCTAAGCATTGAAAAATTAAAAAAGATAGAATGTGAGTTTGGATTGGCATTGACAGATGTCAGCTGCATTAAAGACAAACAATACGTGTGTGTCAAATACATGGTAGTGTGTGTAGTGTTGTTTTTGTTGATTTAATGTAATTGTTATGCATAATTTAAAAAATATTAACATTCGGATAACCTTATCTATATAAACTATAAGTGTGCGAAATTTCATACTCCTCCGTCCGCGCAATTTTCGTAAAAACGGGTACAAAGTTTTTGCTTCACGTATTAATATATAGATATTATATAAAGGAAAACTAATTACTCCACTTATTTAGTGTTCGCGCTTGACCCAGATGGGGTTGCTGATGGTGTGCAAACAAATGATATTTGGCAGGGGTGCTCAGCTCAACCTTAACTGACGCATAGACAACCTATCGCGGACACGGAATCTCTCATCGCAAGCAACAGAGCTGCGTTCGGACTGTTGCGGGCTGATCCGAGATTCGTGGGGTATCCTTATTTTGTAGTTTTATGTAGCTCGAAGGCACGCTCCGTCTTCACAAAGACCGTGAAGTGACCACAATGTTATCATCTGGAGTTCTTCCGTGCTTCGAATAAAGCCGTTGGTCCCGGCTGCATTAGCAGTCGTTAACAACCACCGCACCACACTGGCCCCGTGGTGCCATCCATAGGAAAGGCTCGTGCTTCAGCAGTGGGGAGGGGGACATAAAAATGAGCTGTAGAGAGAGAAATACAGTGTCTAAAGTACCAGGCTATCATAACGTACAAGGAGGTATACCTGGCGTGAACTACATACCTGGGGTAACGTAATGAAAGTACCAGGCTAGCATGAGTTATGAAGAGCTACATAACTAGTCCAAAGTAACCAGTTTCCCCACTGGGCCCACGTGGTGGTTTACGGCCTGTTCTTCGTGTGGTGTGTCCATCCATAGGGAAGGCTCGTGCCCTAGCAGTGGGGTCATAAAAATAGCTGGAGAGAGAGTCCAAAGTATCATAACCCACAAGGCGGTATACCTGGCGCGAGGCCGTGAGGCGGTTGAAGTACCAGGCTAGCATGAGTTATAAGGAGACACGCACTGGGCCCGCGTGGTGGTTTAACGCCCGTTCTCCCTGCGGTGTTTAAAGCCATAGGGAAAGCTCGTGCCCAGCTTATTTTAACTGATTTTTTTCTTATCTTATCTTATCTTAGTGGGGCCTGCTGAGGTTACCCTCTCGCAGTAACACTTCGACCCATCGGGATCTTTTGTGCAACCCCATCCTTTCCTTTCTTCTTCCTCTGTAAAGATAGATGCCATAAGTTTGGCAACATCTTTAAGAGCGAAGAGCATGAAGTCCTCCGGTTTCAGATAGGCCGACCCCAGGAGTCCCATTCTCTTCCTAGTCAGAGTCTACCCTTTCTTTATTCCACACCTCGGTATCCCGAGCACAGATTAGGTAATAGTTACTTTCCCGAGTTCAATTCCCAGATCGGGCAGTGTTTTGGATGGCGTATTGACATTCATGAGAGCTCAATTATTGTAGCTTTAACTGAATAAATTTTTTTAACATTTTAAATTTTGGAACTAAAACCAGCTCTACTATTAACATGTATTCTTGCTGAACATCGAACCTGGGACCTCTATGTCTGAGACCGATGGTGTAACCACTAGACCATGAAGGCAGTTAAATAAATCTCTGAGCCCCACCCTATATTGTGCTATAAATTATAATTGATGCGAAAACCCCCTACTCGCTAAAGAAACACCATAAAACGCAAGAGAATGCAGTTCCTCCTACCCCATACCCTTAGCCAACATTAATGTAAAAAGATGCCAAGTTTCATGGAAAATAGTAATGGTGAAAATGTAAAAAATTGCGTATTTATTTATCTACCGGTACAAAAAATTTACATATGACTTTGGAATTTAGACACTAAATGCTACACTTACAAAGTATAAAATATTGCTTAGTAAACAGCCTATCATGTCAATTTGCTTGCATGCAAATAGTTACAAATAAATCTAGCATTTTTTTAACACTGCATTAAAAGAAATAAAGATATCAGGTAACAACAGGTAACAAAACTTACAAAAAATATCTCGATGGGACGAATCGCAGATTTTTTAAACTCAGTGTTTCGTCCCATTTGTGACGAAAGAGCCGTGGAATATATAAACTATAATATATAAATATTTGCAGTTGATAAAAAGTGACCTTATATATTGCGCCCTGTTTTGTGATGTCAATACAGCCAATACAATTCAATCTGCGAATAACTCTGTGGATAGTACATTTAAACTACCATTAATTTAACTGTTGTATACACAATACAATGTATGAATGTTATATCCCAAAAAAATATTATCTATTCAACAAATCTTCCGAAGCTTCTGTATTACTTTCTTTCCGATCATTAGTATTGAAACAATGCAAGGAGTGGCAAAGAACTTGGCCGTTCCACTACACCGCACGCCGGATGGGAAGCCTATACTAAAGTACATACGTAAATTACGAAGGACTTATGGGGCGAGATCAATTACTTCCGCAGGAAGGTATTAAACGGGAGTGGGGTTCGATTCGGTCTGATGATGTGAAGTGGAAATGTTTATTTACTCATATAGTTAGCACATAAGTATATATGTTTATGTTATATGAGGAGCTCGATGGCGCAGTGGTTAACGCGCCCGGTCTGAAGTGCTGAGGTTAAGCAACTTTCGCAAAGGCCGGTCATCTGATGGGTGACCATTTATCATCTCGAGCTCCTCCGTGCTTCGGAAGGCACGTAAAGCCGTTGGTATCGGCTGTTGCTGCTTTTGTTTAATTTTCCAATTCCTAGCTGTGAAACATACGATTTGTTTGTTTTGTTGTCATAGAAACGATTTGTATTGTTGACATAGAAACTGTCAAAACGATACAAAGTCCGCCGGGTCAGCTCGTTATTATTTATTTATTTATTTATTCAGGTAACAAACAGTCATATACAAACAATCTCATAATTATTAGTTTACAAAAATACCTATAGTACCATAAATTTCAAAAGAATAACGTTTAATGTGCAAAATAAGTGACAATTACCTTGGTACCAAAGCACCAAAGTAACAAAGTAAACTACAAATCTAAAACATAAATATCTCTGTATAGTAAATAAATACCTATGCTGATATATAAAGTACCTACCTATTTATTTTGTACTAACTGACCCGGCGGACTTCGTACCGCTTTGACAGTTTCCATCATTGAGTTAAATATATATCAATGGTTTCCATGACAACAAAAAAACCAATCACTTTGTATTGGAAAATTAAATTGACGTTTTTAGTATTTTATATATATTTTTTTAATATAGCCTATGTTACTCAGCGCTAATGTAGCATTCTAATGGTGAAGGAATTTTTTAAATCGGTCCAGTAGTTTTTGAGTTTATTCGTTGCAAACATACATACATAGAAAAATACAAAGGTTTCCTCTTTATAATATTAGTATAGATTTTATTCTTGAAAACAATAATTTATCTTGAATTAATTCGCCCATGTTATTAATTTTTAAAAGGTTACTACAAAGCAACCAGGTTCCAATGCGAATGATTGCAATATTTTGCACTTAAATCTCTGCGGTTCGTCTGCGAAGATATTATCTCTGTCACATGCTTTGCTAATTTTATTATTATCTCTTTGTAATGGCGACATAGGGTGTTCTAAAGAAACCAGTGATCGATCTATTTTTCGTAGCTAGCTAATAATTGATCGGAACCAAGCCCCGACAATGTAACACCTAGATATGGCTAACTCAGCTCACTACACCGGCTCATTAAATTAACTCAAAATGGAACATGCCAAATGAGCTGCGTAGCGCGCGCCATCTGCACGCAGCGCTGACAATCTCTTTGATTTTGGAAAAAAAACGTATTCTGTCATTATTTTTTTTCAATAATATGAAAAATCTAAAATATGTAGGTATTGCATTGTGTATAAGTAACGTTTATTAATATATTCTCAGCTGTCTGTTAAAATAAAACCCAGTCCAGTCCTGCGCTGTGCGCGTTTTGAAGAAGTGAGTCAACACTTCCAGCGCATTGAACTGAGTTGGCGCAATTGAGCGACGCAGCGCAGTGTTCATGTCTAGTAACTCCAATTCATCATCAGCTCATTTTTATGTCCCCACTGCTAGAGCACGAGCCTTCCCTATGGATGGATAGGGAGAACGGGCCATAAACCACTACGCGGGCCCAGTGCGGATTGGTGATTGTTAACGACTGCTAATGCAGCCGGGACCAACGGCAACACGTGCCTTCCGAAGCACGAAAAAGCTCGAGATGATAAATTTTTGGTCACCCATCCAATGACCGGCCTTTGCGAAAGTTGCTTAACCTCAACACTCCACTGCGCCATCGAGCTCCTCACCAATTACACCAATTACTTCAATCATTCAGTTTGCCTGCCGTTAGCTAGCGATTCTCATGGGAACGTCTTCACAAGCTTTGCCATTTATAGCGAATTAGCTTTCTCACCGGACTGGTTGGCGGGTCAGCTATTAATTACCATTCAACACCGTACATAGTACCTACATGTAGTAAGAAAGTGAGTTTAGGACAAGATATGATGAACATCGAAAACAAGTGGTACCTACTTGGGAGATCGCATAATATCGAAAAGTACTTTCAAATCGTCGAACATATTTTTACCCAATTACTTCCCATTCAAATTGAGACGTCTATCTTTTAGCTGTGGAGAGGAATGGGCTCAAGAAGCTGCACAGATCTTATTTTACCGCCTCTGTGGTCTAGTGGTTAAGAACACCGACCTAAACCTTCCTGGTTTGGTGGTAGGGCTTGTTTGTCCGCCTGGCTAGCTACCACCATCTTATTTAAATATGTCGCGTTAAAATTAATGTATGTAGCATTGTTGTGTTCCGGCAGCTAGAGATAAGATAGCCAGTGCCTCAGTAGTTGAGGATTCCGGGTGAAGTGCGCTTCCCTTATCCTTATTATCACTTAACATCAGGTGGGATGAAGGTCAAGTCTTGAATATTCTACCTACTAGACCACATAGGCAGTTAATACTATGAGCAGTTAATACAAGCAAGATTGCAGTTAAACTGAGAACATAATCGGGGATATAACATACTATTTTAATTGAGTAATTGACTGTTTATATTTTTTATTTTTTATATTTTTTTTAGTGAAACAACACACATCATTATATCAAAAATTAAAAAAATAAGTGGCACTAACAGGTGCCCGCTCAGCATGATGTCAGGCCTCCTAGTTTATAGGACAACCTGACGCTGGTCTTCCACGAATACCTTAGTGTGGGAGGGAGCTCAACCACAAAGCAACAACAATACATACTTAAACATATTACATACACGTATACACAAAAACTTACACCTACATACTACTTATACACCACATCAACGACCATCCAATACGAATGGTCGCCCAGCAGACGAAATTCAACCGTTTCACAAAAAACAAAGAATACTGAACAGGTAAGGTTACACCTTAACTCAAGACCACTATTGACATTATTAGACATACTGACTACTGATATTATTAGTAAACATATTTTTATTAAAGAAAGTCCAACGGTATGGTTTTCTGAAGATGTAGCAAGTGTTTTTTTAATTTAAATTTTAGTTTAGCCAATAGATAAACTTTTTACCAGCTGTCATAACGACTATTTTCCATAGAAATTGCGGGAACTTTGACGTCAATAGGTATTGTGTTCCGTCAATTGAGTGTTCATTAAAAACTTTTTGGGTTACAGAAATTCATACTTATGGCAAATATAAAAAAGGTTAAT
Source organism: Eudonia mercurella (assembly GCA_963082485.1). NCBI lineage: Eukaryota > Metazoa > Arthropoda > Insecta > Lepidoptera > Crambidae > Eudonia > Eudonia mercurella. The sequence continues at coordinate 454,775 of OY720052.1, read as the reverse complement.
GTGTGACGTGACTTCTTGGCGGGAAAGTGAAGTCATGTCTGCGGTTTTGTTTAATTTTCTGAAACTTGTGTTAAGTCGAATATTAATGTGAAATAATGGTGGATTATTAACCGTTAAGTGTTCGTGAGTGTGGATGAGTGTTGGCAAATGAAACAAAACAGTGCAACGGCACTTTTCAAATTCTCTCAAGAAGACCGTAAAAGTAAAGCTCCACATCTTTACTGAGATACTCGAGGGGTTGGGGGGTATATCATTTCTCACTTCACATTTCTATTATCATTCATCATTATCATACAGGAAACAAATATTGTTTATTTATGTATTACTTATAAGAAAAATTACTTTGACACTGGCTAAATGTGCTAATCGCACGAAGCCATCAACTAAAGGAAAAAAAATGTGTGACGTTATATCTTATATATTCTAGTAAGTATACTATTAATAAAGAAGTAAAGTTTGTGACTTTGTTTGTTTGTTTGCGGAGGGTAATCTCTGGAACTACTGGTTCAATTCCAAAAACTCATTCACTAATAGAATGTTGAATGAATGAATTAATGATTGTTGTTGTCAAATTCCTTTTAAGTTATTTAATAACTTCGCAGTTATCAAGCACGTGCATCTGTCACCAGCTTGGGTGGCAATGGCAACTCCAGCGGTCGCCAGTTCCTCGAAGCGAACCGCTTGGGTTGCATTCTGTTTGGCGTGCGTAAGGAGTATTGTGTGGCGCGCGTCCATTGCACTGATTGCACATGAACAAATCGGAAGCCGAACAATTATATTATATAAGTTAAAAATATACATAGTAGTTATTATAGTTGTTATTACATTTACAAATTTCGAATGAACAAGGCGGCTTCAAAGGTGAGGTATTCCACGAAGCACACCCAAACGAAGCACACCTAAAGTATTCCACGAAGCACACCCATAGGTGCGCTTCAAATGTTCATTTTGATATAATCTAAATTCAATTCAATTGTTCAATTCTTTATACGTTATATCTTACTAATATTGTAACAACTCATGTATACTTATGGAGAGCAATAAATGATTGAAATGAAATGATTGAAATTTATTAAAATTGTGTCGAATCGTCATCGAGGCTGTTTGATCACGCTTCCTTTGCCTACGTAAACGTAAAAAAGACTTAACGTCACATAAGGAAATGAGAATCTTCTCCGACAATAGAAATTCAACGGACGAATAGGCTTGATAGCACTTAAAAAAAATAAAAATATAAGTACTCATTTCTAGAAAAATTTAGAATCTTGGATGATAACCAATATGCATTTCGGAAAAATAGATCTACCAGTCTGGCGGTCTATAAATATATCCAGCAAGCATTAACATTTATTAATGAGAAAAAGTATGCTGTGGGTGTTTTACTAGACATGACCAAAGCCTATGATCGTGTAAAATATGAAATCCTTCTTCGAAAACTTATATTATTTATTAGTCGTATCTGTATTTTTTTTAAATACCTAAACCCCAATGTCGTGTCGTCCATAACAATGGAGTAGCGCTCTTAACGGTAACACACAAGTGTGTCAAAACGACGCACGCAACCCGAGCGCGGTCACCGTACGGCCATAAACACCCAGCTGCAATGCCCAGCCAATTACAGATGGAACTTTAGTACATCATTGTCTTGTACCACATGTGATCTTTCTGTTGTAACTGTGTGAATCGGTGAGAAAAAGTCTTACAAAGTGGTTTTATGAAACTTCGTAATCTATAAAATATTATAATCGGATGTTAGTGACGGTAGTTGTTGACATTGAATGGGCGCCTTTGGCTTTCAAAGTAAAAAGTGTTGAATAATTTCGGCGGGCTGGTTAGAACCACGATAGCTCAATTGGAAGATCACCTGACCCGGAATGTCAGAAAGGTGCAGGTTCAAATCCTGCTCGTGGAAATTTTTTCAACGTTTGTGTTTTTGTAATTTGTTTGCAACAAAATTTGCTTTAAAAATTATTTGAACATTTTATTAATCTATACTAATATTATAAAGAGGAAACCTTTGTATTTTTGTATGTATGTACGAGTATGTATGTATGTATATATGTATGTTTGCAACGAATAAACTCAAAAACTACTGGACCGATTTCAAAAATTCTTTCACCATTAGAATGCTACATTAGCGCTGAGTAACATAGGCTATATTAAAAAAAATGAATAATGTACTAAAAAGACAATTTAATTTTCCAATACAAAATGATGTTTGTTTTGTTGTCTGTCAACTGTCAAAGCGGTACGAAGTCCGCCGGGTCAGCTAGTATTAAATATATTGCTACCTATTATATTTTTGTTGTGAAATGTCCTTGTTACTGTCACAGCTACTATGTTTGTAAGCGGTTCGATCGCAGTTTAGATCCCAGCTGTACAAACATGTTTATTTTTTAGCTCAATAATTTCCTAAAAAAATATGAGAAGACTGTGGAAGGTGAGCTTCATACAAACGTATGTAATATGCTTACTTTCTATAGTCTTCTTGTTTAGTGCTTGTACCTAGTGCGAGTTTTTTTTTTTTTTTTAATTTTATTTTTTATTTTTTTATTTCAATCCGTTCTTACCCTCGTAAAGGGACGCTTGGGTGGTGTCATTTAACTCGTAGAAACCTACTGACGTTGTTTCGGTAACATGGCTTGAGGCACCCTTTGTTTCTCGCCGCATGCCAAAAAGGCCACCTGACGTCACCAGCATACCCTCTCCCTACGCCTACACCCTTCAATTGTAGCGATGACTTTCATTTAACGTCGGAGGATTTTGCCCATCACTGCAATATAGCAAATAGGCTAATCAATCTACAATTCTAACTGGTAACCACTTGGTTTTTAACTCACCTGATGTTAAGTGATGATAAGCCCGAAGGTGGAAGCGCTTCACCCGGGATCCTCAACTACTGAGGCACTGGCTATCTTATCTCTAGCTGCCGGAACAGCAATGCTACAAACATTGATGTTATGGCGACATATTTAGGTAAGATTGTGGTAGCTAGCCGGACAAACAAGCCCTACCACCAACCAAACCCGAGTACACAAACATGTACCCCCCGCTGGGAATCGAACCCGGGAACTCTGCGTCCGTCACTAGACCACAGAGGCGGTTAACATAGTCTTAAACTTCCCACGCTGACCCATATAGAACTCCACAAAAGAAGTTGTAACCATTTGCATTCACTCAGCTTGCGCACTCTTATAAGCCAGATATACATCTGTATGCTAAAACTTGGCTTGGTCACTACGTGCCGCGAATAAGATGGCGGCTGATACAAGTGACGAATATGTGCCAGCCAGGGTTTGCAGCCAGATTATATTGGACTGTCAGTTATAGTTTTTATTTATTTTATTTTTTATTTATTAGTTCGTACACAAATAAACATTTACAATGGTTAACATTTTGGATCGCAATAGTACAGGTAAGCTTATCTCTAAAAAGAGATTTCTTCCAGCAGACCATGGTGACAGGATAGTATGGAAGTAGCTAGTTAGATAGACAAACTGCACACAGAACTATTAAGAAAATATGATATTTATATAACATAAAGACATTCACACATTAAACTCCATACTTATTTACACAAAAATATGAATATACTACTAAATATAATATATAATTCTATATATAAAAATATAACATGATTCAGTGCCGCTCAAGTAACCGATAGTAGATAACTTTTTAGCTGTTTTTTAAAGGTACTCACAGTGCGACATTCTCGTAGAGGTATTGGTAATTTATTCCAAAGTTTTGCTGCTTGAACAGTAAAAGAATCACCATACATGTTAGTGCTGCAGGGAGGAAGATTTAAGTGGAGATAGTAGGCTGAGCGATGAGCGCGTCCAGATAACGAAAGGTACGAGAAACGCTCCTTGAGGTAATGAGGCGAAGATGGGTTAAAAAGAATATTATAAAGAAGAACCAATATATGATAATTACGGCGCATTCGTATCGGAAGCCATTGTAACCGTTGTCTGTATTCGGAGATATGATCATACTTACGAAGGCTAAAGATGAAGCGAATGCATACGTTTTGAAGGCGCTCAAGCTTGTTCAGTAGTTCCTCGGTTGCATCGAGATAGCAGCTATCAGCATAATCAAGAATTGGAAGCATCAGAGATTGAGCAAGAGTGATTTTAGTTTGAAGAGGGAGAAAGCTCTGTAAACGCTTCAGGGAGTGATAGGCAGCAAAAACTTTTCGGCCGAGCTGATTGATATGACAGCTCCATGAAAGATTGCAATCAAAGTGAACACCAAGGTTACGAACAGACTCCGCATAAGCAATCGCTGTCCCATCATAGACCACAGGCGGCAGGCCACTTACACTCGCACAATTGTGCATGTACTTACTTCCAATTATTATAGCCTGTGACTTCTTAGGATTAACAAGCAAACCATAGGATTCTGCCCACCTACAAATCCAATCGAGATTGCTGTTCATGTGCCTAATCGCTATTTCAGCATCTTGTACGTGGAAGTGTGTATAAAGTTGCAGGTCGTCAGCATATAAATGGTAGTGAGAAGACAGTTGAGAAGTTATCGCATTGATAAAAATAGAAAAAAGTAAAGGAGATAGAACGCCACCCTGAGGAACGCCAGCTGTGAGCTCACACCAGTCCGATGTAACATCGTCGACACGGACGCACTGCCAGCGATCCCTCAGATATGAGTTGAACCATTCGGTTGCAAGTGGAGATATGTTGAGAGACTGGAGGATGCCTAGAAGTACGTCAAAATCAACCGAGTTAAACGCACTGCTAAAGTCTAACAGAGTTAAAAGAGTTAGCTGTTTTTGTTCCATAGCGTATCTAATGTCGTCAGTAACCTTCAACAGTGCCGTAACAGTACTGTGTCCAGAGCGAAACCCAGATTGAAAGGGGTTCAGCAAGCCATTTTTATTCAGGTACCCACTCAGTTGATTATGAATAATACTTTCTAGGACTTTGGAAAGGACAGGCAATATGGAAATGGGTCGATATTGGGATGGGGAAGTAGGGTTAGGTGATTTGGGTAGAGGAGTCACAAGTGCTTTCTTCCAAGCTGAAGGAAAAACGCTTGTTAGGATGGAGAAGTTTATAATGTGGGTAATAACTGGAAGTACAGAGTCAATAATAAGGGTGATCATCTTACGGCTAATGTCATCATTACCAGCAGCATTAGAGGAAATGGAAAAGATAGCCTTTTTAACATCACACATAGCAACAGAATCGAAAGAGAAAGGATCGCAACAGGGCCTGGGAATGCCTTGAAGTTTTGTAAGAGTAGAAACTTTGACTTGGGCATCCAATTGGATTGGAGGCTCAGAAAAATATGAGTTTATTACTTGAAGGTCAGAAGTGATAGGAGACGATTCGGCAGACTTACCAACACCTAGCGATCTAAGGAATTTCCACACATTGGCAGGATTGGAATCCTGAATTGTAGAATGAATGTGACGTCTTTTAGCATTTCTACACATTCTGTTGCAACGATTCCGCAACTTTTTGTACAGAGCAAAATTTCGTTCGTTTGGATGCCTTCTAAATCTACCTTTGGCCTTATTACGAAGCACCATCTGCTCACGGATTGCAGGAGTTAGCCAAGGGGCTGGGAGATGCTTAACTCTGACTCGTTTAATAGGGGCATGCTTATCAAACAATTGAAGAACAATTTGATTAAAAGTGGCCACCTTTTCATCAATCGTAGAGCACTGTTCTACCAGCGACCAATCAGCTACAGTAGCATCGTGCGCAAGCGCCTCAGTATTCATACTCTTAAAACTACGTAGAAAGAGATATTTAATCTTTGGCTTTGAAGGGCGTAATTTATAAGATAGATAGACTAGATCATGATAGGAGAAAGGGGCATTGAGTTGACCATAAGCAGAAACTTTAGAGGCATCCGAAACAATCATGAGGTCCAAGAGCGACGGGTTGCAGCCAGGTGAATGGTGAGTAGCAGAAAGTGGCAAGATATGCAGATTGAGAGAAGTGATAATACTAGTAAGCTTGTTAGCACGAATATCTTTTTTAAGGAGGCAGGTGTTAAAGTCACCGCACAGTAAAGTATGATCATATTCCGAACAGAGATCATGAAGAAGTTGTTCAAAAGAAGGAAAGTAATCAATGTCACGTGATGGGCTATAAAAAACTCCGAGGAGCACTTTGGAATGATGTACTGAGATTTCAAGGAAAAGATGTTCAGCTGACCTGGAGTATGCACTAGGTGATTTGTCAATGATTTTATATGGAATATCTGCCCGGAGATAAATTGCTACACCACCACCTCCCTTGCCAGTCCTATCATTTCGAATTAATTGAAATGACGGTAGACAGCACATGGTTGATGGCAGAGTAGGCTTGAGGAAAGTTTCAGAGACCAATATCGCATCAATAGATTGGTCACTAAAAACAGATATAAGATCAGCATAGTGACCAATTACACTTTGAGCGTTGATATGAACTATATTTAGATTAAACCTTAAACTTTGAAAAATATTGGAAAGTTTATCATGAAGAGAGTATGAGCTAAAAGAGTCATCACCATCACTCGCACTGAGATATACATCACTTGAAGAACAAGAGAAAAAACTATCATTTAAATTGCACACAGAATCCATAATATAAATTTTATACTTAAATAAGAATATAATATTTAATATATAAATAGTTACTATAAAAAATAAAAAAAACACAATACTAACTTAATATTCAAACTATTATCCAATTATTAGCTTTCAATTTCAATTTAGAATACTCTGCCAGTCATAGCTAGTGAAAGAAATCAAAGATAATAATAATATTTCTGAAACTAAAACAAAATTAAGTTAAGTTGCATCCATGAAATGGTTGCATCATATCAATCTTTTTTTTTTTTTATAAACCCATGCTTTGTTGTATCTAGTGCAAGATAATTATAAACAGGACATTGAAATACATGCATTTGTGATGATTACCTTGAGCAAAACGAAAAGCAAAAAAAAAAAAAAAAAAAACTGCCCCAAATGAAACGCATAAATGTCAATGTGACAATACAGTGAGATAATGACATGACGTGACATTGACATGACAAACAACAGAAACAGTGAAAACGCGAGGGTTATATTAAATTTCAATGAAAAAAAATTACAATTCAATCAATAGCCAAATAAACCGTATAACTAGTATGTAACTAGTTATACGGTAGTATAGTTCTATAAACGAAGATACCTTATAGTTCAAAAGAAGCCATACTATCAATTTTTCTTGGAGGAACTAGTTAGGGCTGACAACTATATTTTGCAATAAATAATAGAGTCGGAAAAGTAAATTTAAATGAAGATTATTTTTCCGAGCTGCACCGTGAAACCAACAAACAGTGTTGGGCATTTTAATCGTACGCACGCACACCTTTCATGTTTACTTTTTAAAGATGTTGAAAACAGTATTTTGTGGTACAATATTTTTGTCTAACAGTAAAAAATACAATGTATTATCTGCGGTGGTGGCGTGTGCGTCGGGTCGTTACGTTCCCTAAAATATGGTTGAGCGAAGCGATGGCTGATTCATATGTCATACTCGTGAACGGGTGCCGCCTGTGGAGGCTGGTCTGCTCACGCATACTTATCTTATTTTTAGTATTATTTACTATAGTTTGACTTTGTTTTTCTTAAACAATTTATGACTTTTACTAGAGTACTGTAGTGGTACTGTATGACATTGTGAAAATTGAAACGTTTACCTGATGTAAATTTCTTAACTTATATATTTTTTTACATGTTGTGGTTGTCTCCTATATGTTTTGTGTTTATTTTTAATGGAAAGTGTCCTGCTATGATAAGGCATTTTCCAATATTTTTGACGCTGTAAGGGAGAAAAGAGCTGGACACTTGCTGAGTTTCTTGCCGGTTCTTCTCAGTACAAGATCTCCCGCCCAGAGTAGACTTACGAACCGATGGCATAGTGACATTCACCAGAGCTACTTGTAGCCTAAACCGAATAAATGATTTTGAATTTAATTTTTTTTAACTTTGATTTTTTTTATACTAAGCACGGCAAATGACTCCATTTCACCTGATGTTAAGTGAATATGGAGTCCAGATGCGACGACAACTGGTGCAGCGTGAAAACAACGCAGCATCAGTTACCCTCACTATGCTGGCCTACAATGTGCCTCTTCACGCCTCGTTTGAAGGACTCCATATCATAGGAAGGAGGGAAAACGTGTGCTGGCAAACTATTCTATGTTTTGGAGGTGTGTCAAAAAAACGAGTCACCAAATTTCTTAGTGCGCGATGGAATATTTGAGACAGTGAAGCGGTGAATATCGTTAAATATAATTTTACCCAACTTTTCCCTTTCGGCACAAACTAAGGACACTGTAGGAGGTAAGCGTCATACAGTTCTGTGCGCTCGGACTGTTCCGAGCTGTTCCGAGATCCGTGTAAGGGTCTACGTGCGCGTTGTTCGAGCGAGTAATAATAAGCTTACCTACTAAGGTCTCCATATTTTATAAGACTGTGATATGCCTGATATGAAAAGCGACTTGAGTAATAACCCTGGGCCACGTCCTTCGCTGATATATAACGGTAAGCCAAGTTTGTGTCTTGTACCATTTCTTTTGTGATATAACAAAATAAGTTTTGATATGGAAGCACGAATTCATCACCGTCATACTTACTGACTGAGCAGTGTTGCCAGTGGCCGATAGTCAAAAGGAACACGAGACGGTTAAAAAATAACATTTTCCCAAGAAAATTATTTTTAAACCTTTTTTTGTAGAAAAAGACACTCCTTATGTTATACCACTTATGGCACTTGAATACACAAAAAACTTTTTATTCCATTCTTGAAGCTTCGAAAGAAAGAAAAATAATGGATCCAATGTTGTCTAATTCAATAAGCAGGTATACCTATTATTTTTATTATTATTTATTGTCACATAAAAACAGGTTACAATAACGAAAGTGACTTCCCTGACCTCTATGCTAGGTATACTACCGGTATGACCGAGGTCAGTGCCTTCCTTCAGAAATCAGTAGTATTAAAACTTATTGATAGAAGTAATAAAAGTAATAAATTATCGAACTTTGTTTTCCAAGTTCGTAAGCTACCTTCGCTACCTCGTAAGAAAGTGGACAAAAAGTAAATAAACAAAATAAGATGAAACTATCGAAACTATATTGCGTTCCGTTTCACGATTATCTTTTTACGGTGGAAAACATTTAATTATATGTACCTATATGTTTATCAAGTTCTTAAAGTTCTTAATCCTTTCTTTGGTGATTACTGTGAATGTGAATGAGTATGTTAATTTGGTTCTTTGATTTTTGATTTTGGTTTATAATTTGGTTAAGACTTATAAAATTAATTAATGTATTTATTATAGCAGGAAAAAATATATATTATGTTGCCGTGCCCAACCAGGGCTCATGTTTTGGTACGTGAGAAATATTAAATGTACACCTATTTTCACCACATGAAATGCAATAAATACCTTTGGCTTTGACTTAAAGTAACGTAAAAGTAACATTTTAAGTCGTGTAACATGGAAGTAACATGAGATGGTCAAAAGTAACGTAAAGTGTTACAAAAGTAACATTCTGGCAACGGTTTATTTTGAACATTTGCAACAACATAACATGGCGCACTTAAGCCTGAGGCATTTTCTACCAGACAATTATAAAGTTTGGTTGGCGCAGAAATGACATGGTACAAAAAAGTTCTACTTATATACAATTACAAATACATGAAAACTTTTAAAGATATATAAATATACACTAAATAATTTAGGTTCGGTTGTTACCGAGATGATTCTACGTGGTTTCATCAAGACCAACTTCTAGAGTAATGGCTTTGCTTAACGCATTACACAACCAGATCCCGGAGGCTGACATATTATCCCAAAAAGTACGTATTTTTAAAGATTATATACTTAAACTTAAATTGTACTTTGCATATGTATCCTTAGTTTCACCCGCTCTTGTCATGTGTATATACCAGTGTATGTTTTGATCTAGTACTGTAAGTAAACTGATGTAATTATATACTAGTTGTCGCCCAGTAGTCGAAATTCGACCGTAATTTTATTAAGGCTGCACGGATTGTATCCTAAGCAATGGAAAATTAAAAAAGATAGAATGTGAGTTTGGCTTGGCATTGACAGATGTCGGCCGCATTAAAGACAAACAATACGTGTGTGTCAAATACATGATAGTGTGTGTAATGTTGTTTTTGTTGCTTTAATGTATTTTTTATGCATAATTTAAAAAAAAATGTTAACATTCGGATAACCTTCTCTATATAAACTATAAGTGTGCGAAATTACATACTCCTCCGTCCCGCGCAAGTTTCGTAAAAACGGGTACAAAGTTTTTGCTTCACGTATTAATATATAAATAAATAAATAAATAAAAAACAGCATGCGGACTTTTTTTTACAAACGTCACGACTTGCAGCCATCTTGATTTCAAGACAACGCGTTCCACAGAAGAATTGACTGAATGTGAAAGGAAGAATGTACATGTCCAGAAGTATGGGAAGGACAGAGAAGGAGAAGATTATTTGAAGATCACAGATTCTGTGTAGCATTGTGACGCAATGCGTCCTAGTGATATACTAGGTAGGTTGGTGCCTACAGTGCTTAAGACGAATTTCATTTGCCAGTTCATCATGTTCATTGTTCATCATCATCATCATCTCAGCCAAAAGACGTCCACAGCTGGACAAAGGCCTCCCCCAAGGATCTCCACAACGACCGGTTTTGTGCTGCTCGCATCCAGCGGCTTCCCGCGACCTTCACCAGATCGTCGGTCCACCGTTAGAGGCCTGCCCACACTGCGCTTTCCGGTACGCGGTCGCCACTCGAGGACTGTTCCGCCCCAGCGGCCATCAGTCCTGCGAGCAATGTGCCCTGCCCACTGCCACTTGAGCTTAGCAACTCTTCGGGCTATGTCGGTTACCTTTGTTCTTCTGCGGATCTCTTCATTTCTGATTCGATCTCGCAGAGAAACCCCGAGCATAGCCCTCTCCATTGCTCTTTGAGTGACCTTGAGCCTTCTGATAAGGCTCATAGTGAGCGAAAGACATAAATATCATTAATAATTATTTACATATAATTTTACGCAAATATTGTTGCGAACAAATTTCAATTTGAAAAAAGACAAAGTGTTGAAAAAATTCCACGAGCGGGCTTCGAACCCGCAACCCATGATATGTCAGGTGAGCCACGATAGCATAGTTGGCAGAGCACCTGACACGGCAATTCATGGGGTGCGGTGCGGGTTCGAATCCCGCTAGTGGAATTTTTTCAACACTTTGTCTTTTTTCAAATAAGTATCATTAACTTATTTCTAACTATTTATTAACTTCACACTCTTCGTTTACTTCTTTATTAAGCCTTTAATCGCCGTGGTGGTCACCGGTGACCGACAAACAATAAATTTTCTATTGTGTCTGGTTTTGAGGCAGTCAACGTGTTAATATTTTTGTTTTATCTTATTGTAGTGTATTATATATATGTGTTTCTCCATTCTATTCTTTTCTTTTGTATTGTAACAGTATTCAAAGCCCTTTTCACAACCGCAACAACTGCTACAATATATAGTGTATAATAATATAATAATAATAATAATAAATGCAAAAGGCAGTACTCCTAGACACGGCACGTATTGTCAGAAGGTTCCTCACTCTGCAGCCCTGACCACCGGTAGCTTGGGCCCTGCCCCGCTGCTGGTGGTACTCTAGGATTAGGTTTTTATAATGTTTTATTGTTTTTATATTAAAATATTTAAAAATCTAGTTTTAAGAAAGAAAATAAATAAAAGAGATAATAATAAAAAGTTTATTTTCTCCACTATTGTATGTATTATTTTAGAGGCAAATAAATGTTTTTTTTCATTATTATATATCAGTATCTAACATAAGAACAACAAACATGCCAATATGAGCGGTACAGTCAACAGCGCGTATCGGCGGCGGATATTAAGGATACGAGCACGCCCCAGGGCTGGCGACGCCTGAAAGCACTCTAGCACGCCAGAATTGCCATACGTCCGAGTTTTGCCGGATTTGTACCTTTTTTATAGAGTAGAGAGACGGGTTTTAAAGCGTCACCGGTCTTTTTTGATGGCGGCGAGAAACTTAAGTTCTAACTATTTAAACTATCATAGTTACTTGCAATAGAGTAATTTATTAACGGAATTCTTACCATGTAGAATGCGCCAGTGATTTGTTTTGTTAAAAACCGCAAAAAAAACCAACAATAAAGCCGTTTCGCGTTCCGATACTGTGAGTGTAGTGTGTCGTGAGCGATTTCGAGTGAGTTATGACTTAGAAACCGGTAGTACGGGCATCGAGCGCAAAAAACGACTAAGGAAGAGGGTAGATCGTTTTGTCTGCTCATAAAAAAAACTTAACATTAACTTCAGTAACTCCGTGATCATGGCGCATGCAACTGTGCCGAAATATCGGATACTCACAAATAAGAAACATGGTAAGATTCCCGTTAATAATTACTCTATTAAAAATGTTCCTTAAGCCGTGATTGAAACACGGTCAGTGGGTCTCTAGAGGGCATCACGCAACCTCGTCCCCGTTTTTTACTGTAACTCAAATGTACTGCATCCTCAACCGCAAATTGTAAGTACACAGTAGACCTGTGTCGATCGCGATTGATCGAATCGTTTTGATTCGATCGCAACCTATGAACGATTCATCGAATCACGGATCTTTAAAAGATTCGATTAAAATTGACCCGGTAACAAAACACCAAACCAATTGCTTGCTTCACTTGCTTGTACAAATGATAGAGTCGTGCAAAACAAACTAAATTGAACTTTATTTTCATATAGTTACCGTAACTAATTGCTTGCTTATACACATTGAATGACAAACAGGCGACATGCCTCTAGACGTACACAAAATATTTATGATATGACGCTGGAATGGTATGGAAAATAGGTAATTTTATGTAATAGTTAGTAATATCATGACTCATGATTCTATCTAGCAATAACCTTTCGTCACTCTGTCTTACAAACGAACTGTGACCCAAATGATAGAGAAAATCGAATCATTTTAACCCGATCACCACACGTGTGGGTCATGATCGACCCGGGTTGACAAATGATCGATTGACACAGGTCTAGTACACAGTTTAAGCAATGAACAATATTATATTCTACTCTATTCTACTAGATTCTTCGAGGGGCTTGGATCGAATCGGGAGCGGAACAGCCCGAGGGCGCCGACTTTGTCCCAGTTAGATAGAAATCGGGGAAGTGGTCAAGCAATTTTATTTCAAAGGTTTTTTTAATTAATCGCTATCAACACATTAAGGCGAAGGGTAAGGCACACTAGCGCCGCTAATGGATTTAATTTGATAACTGCTAAGCTGGATTTATTTTCAAACATTGCGGAACTTCCGACACTAGGCAAACATCTATTATTTAATAATTGTGCACTACTTTTAGGTTTGTTTTTGTATTCATTCGCTAACACCAAAAGTGGTCATTGTTTGTGAATAAATGCGATATCCCGTTTTGTGAATAAACCACGCAACAAAAAGTAGTGCACAATTGCACAATAAATACTGGATGCTTTCCTGTTACCGGACGGTACGCAATGTTTAAAAAAAGATCCGATCCGTTAGTAATTATCAAATTATCAATTGGTGGCGCTAGTGTGCCCTACCCTTCGCCTTAAAACAGTCCTATTAACCCACCTAGAAAGCTAATACACATGTATTAGGCATAGGCTCATACTTAGAAGTAAAATCATTCGAAGACTAGTCAACTAAGTTTCTAATAATGTCCTTGTTTTTTGTTTGCGCATGGCCATCCTACACATGACGATAGTTTGGTTATTGGTGGAGATGTTTGTAGTATTCCGTATGAAGGCTGTAGCACAAAGTAAGGAGACTGCAGAAGATAAGCTTCACACAAACAGCTGCGCCCGGACTTGTGAGCTGTTCCGAGATCCATGTCCGTGAGGGGTCAATGTGTGCGTTCAAAGTGTGCGTTGCTTAGCAATGCGCGATTATGATTAAATTCAATAATCGAATTAACTATTAATACTAATCTCAAAAATCGAATACCAGATTAGTAATATACTAATTTCAGTAATCGAATAAGTATTACTAATTAGTAATACAATCGAACGATTATTGATATTGAAAGAAAGAAAGCTAAAATGTACTTTAACGCCACAGCATAAGGCTCATAGCGGTTACCACGAGAGGCCGGCTATAATCGAAAATTAGTTACTTACGTTATCATTAATTCATTATCAATGAATGACCATTCAGTTGCAAAATTCTGTATTCGTTAGTGGTTGATTCCTACTACTGACTGATTAGCACCCGATTAGTACTGCTTAGTAATAAGTAATAAATTTTAAGTCATTCGAATTATTCGAATGAATGTAATAATCGAATGATTCAGTTAGTATCATTCATAATCGCGCATCGCTAATTGCTCGAGCACGGTATGCAATAAGCTTACCTACTGTGGATATTCTTATTCTGTGGCATATATTACAGGCGAATGCTCGTCAAGTCAGGGAGGCAGCATTATAATGTACATAATACTAAAAATCGAATCTGAAATGTAACATTACAGAATGCGCCTGGTGTGGTGAGAGCACCTTTACGTTAATATGCGCCGGTCAGTCGCTCGTAGGGTGGCCACCTTTTTTTGTCCAAATAAAGTACATTGGTTATTAAAATATAGAAAAAAAGTAAAATGTGACAAAATAAAGTACGATACTCTTAGCAACTTTTAACAAATAATTATCACTGCTAAATAGCTGTACAGCAACATTATTGTGTGTTATTTGTAAAAAGAAAACTAAAGTATGTGAAATAAAGTATTTTCGCGTACTTTATTTTTCTCATAAAGTATAGAGTACAGTTACCCGAAATAATGTACAATACTTTATAACAAAGTAGGGGTGGCAAACCTAGTCGCTCGCCACCATTAGGTTTCAATATTTAAGATCAAATTTTGAAATAGTTCGGTGTTTTATTACAAACCGAAGTAGACTTAATACATGACACACACACGTACATGCACGCAAAATTTGTTTCTTGGAGATGCGCACAAGTCACAAGCAATTTATGTAAAGTTTTTTTTGTTAAATACAAAAAAACCTTTTTATTTATTTATTGATTTAGCCTTGCTGATAACCGCTGCTAAACTGACATACGAGTCATAGCAGTCAACTATCTAGCTCCCAAAGCCCCAAAATCGGAACTATTCGCGGACTTGCGCCATAAACCTCAATTTTAATTAAATTCAACAGCCAGGACGACCTGATGAGGGTGCTAACTGCTGGGTACGCAGTTATGCGGTTACTGTTACACACTATACATCATTCGTTCGTTCAATTGCTCCTAAACATAGGATTTGAATAACGTTAAAAGTAAGTAAGGTTATTTCTATACATAATTACTTACATACATACAGTCACATCTGTCTGCCATAGGAGTAGGCAGAGATCATTACTTGAATTCTATTTTTATGTCCCCACTGCTGGGGCACGAGCCTTCCCAATGGATGAATAGGGAGAACGGGCCATAAACTACCACGCGGGCCCAGTGCGGATTGGTGGTTGTTAACGACTGCTAATGCAGCTGGGACCAACGGCTTTACGTGCCTTCCGGAGCACGGAGGAGCTCGAGATGATACATTTTTGGTCACCCATCCGATGACCGGCCTTTGCGAAAGTTGCTTAACCTCAGCAGTCGCAGACCGGGCGCGTTCGAGAAACTCACACATAGACCCCTTGCACAGACACGAATCTCGGAACAGCTCGCAACAGTCCGAGAGAGGTTGTCTACGTGTGGGTTGCTGCGCGCAGAACGTTTGAAGCTTACGCTTAGTACCGTTACCTGAGTGGCGCATTAGGTAACGAAAAAATTAACGATTATGGTCAATCAAGCTCTGCATATAACCGCCTCTGAGGTCTAGTGATGAGATCACCGTTCTCACTTTAGAGGTCTCGGGTTCAAGAGGGTACATATTTGTTAAAAGCGCTGTTTGCGATCGCTAAAGTCAAACAATTTTCGTAAATGCCTGTCATCGGCTGGGTGACCAAAATTGTACCATCTCGAGCTCCTCCGTGCTTCGGAAGGCACGTCCGGCTGCATTAGCAGTCGTTAACAACCACCAATCCGCACTGGGACCGCATGGTTGTTTATGGTTTTCGAAAAATACGAAAAACTCTTTACTCAACCTTGGAATTGAAGTGAGACCGGATAGCAGACAAAACGCTTTGCTACTACTAACGGGGCTTCTAAAATCACTACATTTGCTGCGCCACACTCAACCAAACCAAATTGACGTTGGACGTCAAGCCTCAGAGTCAGACGCACGCTAACGCCGGGCGCGGCGTTAATATTCGGTTCTTTTGACAGCAGACAACTGCTACGCTTGTATTGCCAGGGCTGCCCCTCCACCAGCTTCTTTTTATGTCCCCACCGCTGAGGCACGAGCCTTCCCTATAAATGAAAACACCATAAGAAGAACGGGCCGTAAACCAGCACGCGAGCCCAGTGCGTATCTCCTTATAACTCATGCTAGCCTGGTACTTCAACCACCTCACCGCCTCATCCTAAATATTTAGCTCACGCCAGGTATACCTCCTTGTGGGTTATGATAGCCTGGTACTTTGGACTCTCAATCTCTCGCTAGCTAATTTTATGTACCCACTGCTGGGGCACGAGCCTTCCCTATGGATGGAAATAGCACAGAAAGATCGGGCCGGAAACCACCTCACCAGCCCAGTCCTGTGCGGTGCCGGTGGGATTGGCCAAGCCGGGACCAACTGCTTTAAGTTGCTTCCGAAGCACGGAGGTGCTCGACCTGATAAATATGTGGTCACCCATCCGACCGCGCCATCGAGCTCTTCACAAGCATGTATCACCTTGAACCGCTGTTTCAAGAAAACACTAGAGGGAGAACGAAGCGTAAACCAACATACTGGTTGTTAACGACTGCTAATGCAGCCGGGAGAAGCTCGAAATAATACATTTTTGATCACGCATCCGATGACTGGCCTTTAGCAATCGCAGATTAAACGCGTTTAAATGGCCTATATACTGTCCCACTGCTGGGCAAAGGCCTCATCGAAATCAAGTCATCGCTATGATTGATGGGTAAATGGCTTAATCACCTACGCTTGTCAATATCGGGTTGGTGACCACAAACCCGATATTGACAAGCATTTTGTCCGACCTGGGATTTGTACCAAGGACATTCGGGCGCTTTGCCACGGCCACCGAGGTGAAGCACTTCAAATTCAAAGTCAAAGTCACATCATTTATTCAACAAAGCCTTCACAGACATCTTATTGACGTCAAAACTATAAAATCCAAATAATAATAAAAAGTAAAAAAATGTTTACACCAAACCACTGAATCTACCACCAGTTTGGATTTTGGGAGAGCCTTTGACCGAGAAGAGTTGGCAAGAAACTCACTAAATTAAAAAAAAATACGAAAAAATCGTAACTGTTTTTAGCATCATAAGGTGTCAACCCTACGCACGCTCTAGTTGTCAGTAAAATAGCGTCGACTGTCTGTGCATCACATCCGGCTTGTGCGAAGCGTGTTACCCAATGACGGTAAAAAAAATGGCACTGGAAGTGACCTGAAGAGCTACGACCATCCCACACATCGGAATAATTGTATCTTGATAGACTGCAAAGGCGAGCGGTACGCATTATTGGAGATGCTGAGGTTACAGCCTCTCTAGAGGACCTCCAGCTGCGAAGAGACATTGCTTCTCTCAGTGTCTTCTACCGGAATTACTACGGTGAGTGTTCTGAAGAACTTTTTGATCTAATCCCGCCTTCTCCTTTCCTCTCCCGGACTACACGTGCTGGTCTTAGGAACCACCATCATACTGTACAGACAATCAGTACTCGTACCAAAAAATTTGGCAAGTCGTTCCTCTGTAAGACCATTCGGCTTTGGAATTCTTTGCCGGCGCATGTGTTTCCCAGCTCCTATAGTCCCGGGTCTTTTAAGCGGGGCGTGAAACGGCATTTATGCAGGCCGTCATGAATGGGTGCGCTTGTTAACGTGCGTGTTCCACGGTGAGGAGCGCTCTCATTATTTTGGACTGCATCGGCTGCTTACCATCAGGCAGGATGTGGTCACTATGACGTGTCAATATAAAAAAAAAAAAAAAAAAAGTTATTGTATCTTCAATTATGCAATGAGTGTTAAAATATATTATCACTTGCCAAATTCTTCAAAGATGTTGAACGGAGAGGTTTTTAAGCAAGAATTAAAATCATAGATGGCTATTTGGTAAGTTTTTATAATTTGAGCGAATATTTCATTAGCCGACATTGATTTGAAATTGTAACAGTTATATTGTTAATTATTAATTATTTAGTAATAAAATTATAAATTAATTTTTTTTTATGATGTCTAATAAAAATATATGTTAAATTTTTTCTGTAATGTTTAATGTTAATTCGTGTCAAGATTGTAATGTCTCATAATAATTGTATGTCCGAAATGGTCACACTACTCTGGAGTCCAACAATACTATTAAGATTATTTACATATAATTTTACGCAAATTTTGTTGCGAACACATTAAATGACATGCCGGGTCAGGTGCGTTTTGACCTGACCCGGCATGTCATGGGGTGTGGGTTCGTATCCCGCTCGTGGAATTTTTCAACACTTTTTTTTTATATCTTATTATAAGACAGCTCTTGACCTTGATCTCGCCTGATGGTGAGCGTAAATGAGGTCTACGATGGAGCGAGCTGCCCCAGACGATGCCTATTAACTCTCGCCTTGTAGGCATTCAGGTTATAAGTTTTTGGGAACACAGACGATGGCAGAAAACTCCACTCCCTGCCATTGCGCAGTAACAATGATGACATGAAGCGCTTAGTGCGACATAGTGGAATTTCTACTAGGTGGGGATGATATCCTGCAGTACGTCTGGAGGTTCGGTGGTAAAAGCGCGATGGTGGTATGAGCTCGAAAAGCTCCCCGGCACACTCTCCGTGGTAAAGTCGGTAAAAGACACACAGGCAGGCGACACGACGCCGGTGTGTGAGGCTGGTAAGCTTGGCCTCGACAAGTGCGTAATCATCGATGAGCCTTTGTCTTTTTCAATTAATACTATTAAGACGTTATATGTACACAGTGAACATCACTGTGGCGACCAATCATACGTCTGCATAGTACCAGCTGCCAGCGACACTGAGGCCGAGACGAGCCTTGCGTTCATATTTACGTGTGTCGTGTGCCTGCAAAATGTGTGTAGGTAAAATATAATAATTTTAGTTATGCGCACCCGCCAAATTATGTTTTTCTGTGTTGTATGAAATAGATAGTTAATGTTGTCTCGTTTGTATTGCGAAATTGTTTAATATATAAGGAGGTATATTTTTGGAAATAAAACATTACATTTTGAAAACTCTTTCATTAAACATTGGCGCCACAACAGCCAAGCCCTCACAATCACCATAACTTAGTGCATCCTCATACTGAAGTTTGGAGATCAGTATACAAAATTTTCTGCGACCACATATAGCTTGTTTTAATTGGTGATAACAGAGTAAACAATTAACAATTATTCTATTCTAATCTAGCAGATAACCTGGATACTACCTCTAGCTGCCGGAAAACATGCTACCTCAGAATAATTATTCTTCTGAGCATGATACAAACATCGGCAATATGACGACATATTAGGCTTTGGTATACTAACACGATTTCTCGCATTCAACTCGCGTCTGTTCGTTCGACCACTTATTCTCGCACGCCAAATAAAATCCACTCGGGCATAAATCATTGCCGATGGTAAAATGTAATAATATTCAAACGGTTCGTGCTGATGAACTATGCATGTAGCGCCGCGAAAGCGAACAGATGGAATATACGGGCGGCCATTGCGAAAAGACGAGTGAACTTTTATATCCGTACTTTAAGGGCACAAGCCTTTCCTTCCCTGCCTTCCTTCTCTTCCCTTTTCTTTTGTGTGTATATCTGCCTCATTTTTTAATGTGTAACATCTTTCCGCTCGCTTTCTATAGTATAAGCAATTTGTGGGAGTGATTTCTTGAAATGGGACGGAAGTATGTGTAACAGTGTAACAGGAAGTCGGGGAGCGCGCAAGCGCACACACCATTTTGTAAATTTAAAATCGATATTATGAACATGACAGATTATTATTATATTTGACATATTGTGTCATTTGACTATCAATCGTCATTTTGATATGTCAAATGTCTTCTAATGAGTATTTACTGCATTTATTTTATAGTTATAAAATGATGTAATACCTGATGACCCATTTTTTTCAGAATATAATGTAAAATTGCTTATTACTAAGGTGAGATGTCAAATGTTACACATCATATGCGACTACTGTAAGGCTCGCTCGTTTTTTTTTGTATATTATGTATGTGTGTGTATTAATTATCAGAAACAATACATACAGAATGTTTTTCTTATTCTTCTTCTTACAGCAAAGCAAAGGAAGAACACGCCATAAACCACCACGCGGGCCCAGAACAACTGCTAATGCAGCTGGGACTAAAAGGAGCTTGAGATTTTCTGGTATTTCTGGTCAAGTTGCTTTTGCGAAAGTTGCTTATCAATCGTAGACCGGGCGCGATAACCAATGCGCTATCAAGCTCCTTAAAATGTTACAAACATTGATATTGTTTGGTACGGTGGTAGCTAGCCAGGCAAACAAGCCCTACCACCAACCAATCGAGTACAATAATGTACCTTCCACTGGAAATCGAACCTAGGACCTAGGCCTACCCAGCTATACCACGACCATGAGTTTTATTTAACACTTTTTTTAAAAGCTAATTTGCTATAGTATAGCCGTCCTCTAATGAATAAAATAGTAAAGTATAACGTTAACGTTACCTTTGCTAATAACGTTATCTTCGTTTGATAGAAGTAACGTTGCCTAATTTTCAACGTTATTCAAATTAAACACAAAATCGCCATTTTCTTTCTGCCTACTACTACAAGTGCGCAAAATTGCTCCGTATGTTCTCGAACACCGAAAATGGCGGCATATGTATTCAGTGCGGTGCCCGGCCGGCCATTATCGCCGGTTCGATTCCCCGACGCGGCGGTGCTTCAACCTCCACATCACCGTGTGGAGTGCTACTTAACACTCTATGCGGGTATCGTTAAGCTGGTTTATGGTGGTTTTTTTATTTTATTTTATTTTACAAACACTAGGTCTTCATTTAAAGTGTAGATATTCATGGTTTCCTTAAAACCTTCCTCTACAACACCTAGCAGTGCGAGAAATCTTGGTAGTATACCTTATGTAATAAAATTAATTAATTTGTTTGTTTAAATTTATCATCCTACCGATTATATCCTACCTATACGATTGAGGTTGTTGTGGAATATCGTGAGAAATATAGTGTTTTGTTGAAGAGAACGTGTATCTTCTTCGAAAGCCCTATCTACGCACTGGTTCTTATTACATGTGAATGTGTGTAGCATTTTGAGGATCGAGTGGAGTGACAAGCCCTGTCACACCATGATGTGTCCTTTTGGTATTTCCAAGTCGGCATAAGCGTGGAGTCACAAGTGTCGCCCACGCTCGTCAATTGAGGTCGTCGTATCAATTACATTCTTAATAGGTCTAATTGTAGACGAGTTGGCTACGAAAGAGTTTATCATCACAAATTAGGAGCAGTATAGAGTTTTTAAATGTTTCTGAGACAGCACACTGAGGAGCTCAATAGCGCAGTGGTAATATATTTCTTTTAAATATTTTACGGGTAAGCACAGTGCCTTGATCTCACCTGATGTTAAGTGATGATAAGGCCAATGATGGAAGCGCACTTCACCCGGAATCCTCAACTACTGAGGCACTGGCTATCTTATCTCTAGCTGCCGGAACACTACAATGCTACGAACATTGATGTTATGGCGACATATTTAGATAGGATGGTGGCAGCTATAGCTAGCCAGGTGGACAAACAAGCCCTACCACCAACCAAACCGAGTACACAAATATGTACCCAGGACCTCTGGAGATTGCTTGCTTCACATAGGAGATTGCTTGGTTTGCGATTGCTGAAGTTAAGTAACTTTCATAAAAGTCAGACATCGCATGGATGACCAAAAATGCTGTATATCAAAGCTCTTCCGTGCTTCCGAAAGCAAGCATCTCACTAATTTTAGTGTTGGTAACATGTAATGATGTTTAAGTGTTTTAAATTGATCCAAATGAAGTTGTTTTATATTTATATTTCTAATTATATTTGTCTATTAAGTTACCCCAAGTTCTACATGTTTTACATGACACTTACCGAATATGTACTTAAATATATTTAAACGCATCGTTGGTTACCTGTAAACAAAAATATTGTTATATTAGAAAGATGATTTGCCAACACACAAAATTGTTATAGACTAGCTGAACCGGACTTTGTACCGCTTTGACAGTTTCTATGACAACAAAACAGACAAATATTTTCTCGTGAAAGCGTATCAAACAGACAAACGAACAAACAAACACATTTTTAAAAAAAAATATAAGTATCCTTATGTCTTTGATTATACTCTTGAGAATATATATACAAAATTTCATGATATTCGGTTGAATAGTTTACGCGTGAAAGCGTAACAAACAAACAAACAAACATTCTTTCGCATTTAAATATATGGGGTTGCAAAAAAATCCTGATGGGTCGAAGTGCTACTGAAAGAGGGAAACCTCAGCAGGCCCCACTAAGATAAGATAAGATACCACGAGTCTTAAAGTCGAAGAACAAAATAATAACAGAGTGAATCTATCATTTGTCTCGCAAACTTCGTGCATTAAGTGACTGGCGAACTTCAGTTAACTTATCCAGTAAAGTAAAAGTAATTCATAACTGTCACAACAGCCCAATCAAGATGGCGCGCTGGTCGGTCGGCGAAAGCTTATAATCTATCAATTTCAGATCATCTAAGATGATAAGTTACTTTCTTTAACACCATATCGCTTTGTGAGCAGAAGGAAAGGTTCGAGGTATAAATTGAGGTTAGAAGAAACTGTGTTTTAATTATAAAACCAACATTTTGTTCTGATATATATTATTACTAGGTGACCCGGCGGACTTCGTACCGCTTTGACAGTTTCCATCATTGAGTTAAATATATATGGTTTCCATGACAACAAAACAAACAAATAATTTTGTATTGGAAAATTTTATTGTCGTTTTTAATATAGCCTATGTTACTAAGCGCTAATGTAGCATTCTAATGGTGAAAGAATTTTTTAAATCGGTCCAGTAGTTTTTGAGTTTATTCGTTACAAACATACATACATACAAAAGTAAAGTTTCCTCTTTATAATATTAGTAGGTATAGATAAGCCCATACCGTCCCACTGGCACAAAGGTCTCTCTACCCTATTTCCATCGTGTCCTATCTGGAGCAACAAGTGACCTATCTTTAGATGGGAGTCAAGATCGACCCGACATCTCCAGTTTGGTCTGCCGCGACGTCTTTTTCAGTTTTGTGGGATTCGTTCGGTAGTTACCTTTACCCACCGTTTCTCCGACATGCGAAAGACACGTCCTGTCATGGGGGATTGCTGTGATACTTAGAGCATTAAACCAACTGTGATATAGCTAACTACAAAATAGTACATAGTTAAACATTTGTTAAACCCAACATTATTAGTTATTTATACTAACTAAATACCATCTAGTTTATTAATAATTTATTATAATAAGTCAAACTATATTTATGATTATTTACATTTTTTTTTGTTAATTTAACTAAATTAACAAGGCAAGCACACTACTATTGTACCTTCATAGGTATATTGTTTCACAGCACAAGCTCATTTTTATGTGCCCACTGCTGGGGCACTAGTTTTGGAGAACGAGGACGAGCCATAAAACAATGATATTCTTATTCCTACTCTAAACCACCACGCGGCCTAGTGCGGATTGGTGGTGTATAAAAGTAAATCGCCAATCGTAGATTTGATTTTAACACTAGAATATAAACCACGATTTACCCGAAAAAAAATATGATAGATACTACAGCATACTTGAAAGGGACTGGACTAAGTAAAAGCATAACATAATTAAATTTTATCGATAAAAAAAAATCACGAACTTACGTCTACTTTTCAACTATTATCAATTTATTTTCAATTTGATGCATATGACGGAGCCAATATTTTAACGCATAATATCAAATTATATTACCAAGCGACCCTATTAGCGATTTGAAAAAATAATGTATATTTTACGAGTAATTAAACTAAAACTTATTCGACGCTTACGACATTTTTATTCCGCGCAGAACGCTCTGTCCACCATAGTGTCCGAATTGACACTTTTTAATTTTAAGGCATGTTTTGTTTCATCGAACGTCGTGGTTTATCTTATTGTGTTAAAATCAATCCACGGCTGGATACGCCCTCTTAACGACTAATGCAGCCGGGACCAACGGCTTTACGTGCCTTCCGAAGCACGAAAGTAAAATAAAAAATGCTTTAATTAAAAATCAAACAGACAAAATCAATAGAGTAGATCCAATCATTGATATGTATCTTTTTAATCTTTAAAAATATTCAATCTTAATAGCAGATAGCCTCTAATCGTGATAAGATTAACTCGCTATAGTTAATTCGGAAAGGCTTTTTTTTAAACAGTTATTGATTGATACGCCAAGAAAGTTAAAGTCGTCTCTTCACTTTCTAAACCGTATACTCGCGGACAGACAAAGCCACTCATCTGTCTTCATTTCAAATGTCGGTTTGAAAAGATATTTTTTGCGTGACAAGTGATCTCTCATTCAGTTGGTCTCTATCTTTTTGTTTGGATCTTAGTAAGCATTTTTAATTCTGCAAATGAAATGAAATATAACTATTTGCATGAAAATGGTACATAAGATCTTACATTATATGTTGCGTCGCACACTATTGACCAGTAACTGGGATGCAAATATAAAAGCATCTTCACACAGTTTAAGAGATGAAAGTGCAGAGATTGCAGTGATTCTTTTTAAATAGTTATTGTCATCACCGTCATCATCAGATTATATTATGTCCCCACTGGAGTATTAATTAGCCTTCCCTATGGATGAAAGTACCAAAGGGATAACGGACAATGAATCACCAAAGTGCGTAACTCCTTATAGCTCATTATAGCCTGGTACTTCAACCACTTCACGGCCTCACTCCAAATATTGGCTCACGCCAGGTATACCACCTTGTGGGTTATGATAGCCTGGTACTTTTACGACTGTAATTGCAGCCGGGACGGCTCTACGTGCCTTCGGTCGAGATGATAAAAATTTTGGTCACTCATCCAATGACCAGCCTTTGCGAAAGTTCCATATTAGCTCACACCAGGTATACCACCTTGTGCATCATGCAAGCCTGGTATTTCAACCACCTTTCATGGCCTCACCCAAAATCTAAGCCTCACCCTGGCTCAGGTATACCTCTTTGTGAGTTATGATAGCCTGGTACTTTTGACTCTCTCTCTCTCTCTCTCGCTAGCTAATTTTATGTCCCACACTGCTGGGGCACGAGCCTTTCATAGGGAAGGTCCATAGGGACAGAAACCAAGAGAAAACGGGCCGTAAACCACCATTCGGGTATAGTACGGATTTACGGCTGTTAACGCTTATATAGTCGACGGCTTTACGTGCTTTCTTAAGCACGGAGGAGCTCGAGATAATCAATTTTTGGTTACTTATCCGATGACCAGCCTTTGCAAAAGTTTCTTAAATTTAGCAATCGCAGACCGGTTCTCCACTCTCACATACTTAAAAATGTCACTTTTAAAGGAGAATGTTTTTTGGTCCAAATAATCAAAGTGTGCCCCCAAGCTTGCCACATGTTTCGTTTAAAAGATCAGCTCAAGTACAACATTTTCTTCTATGGAATCGAAAAAATCTTCTTCTTAATAGAGGATGGAGATTCACTTAATACTGTATCGTTCATATATTAATAAAAATAAAAAAAAACCTTTGAATTATAAAACGAAAACTTTTGACAACAACATAGACTACCTACCATAAAGTTTAAAGTTTCGCTGAAATACGAGTGTACAAACAAAAACTCGCACGTTTCCTTCCACTCGCTGCTTAAAAGGTTTCTCGTGTACGAGCCGTGTGATTGCACCCTCCTATGGTGTGACGCTATGAGAGAGCCGGAGCCGGAGCTGCCTTGTAATAAGTAACTCCGGAAAAAGATTGGAGACACAATTTAATTATTAGTATATTACGGTGGGGTAGTTGGCTCTAGTGTTCGACAGGAACCAGTCGATATAATTAGAATAGAATAGAATAGAATAATTGTTTATTGTTCACTGTGTATATATAAGGTCTTAAGAGATTTTTTTTTTTAATTTTTTTTTTTGTTTTTTTTTTGTTTTTTTTTTTCCTTTAATGTTTAAAAATAGGGGGCAACTGATTTTAGTCTTTACCAACAATTGCATACAGACCACCTGCTTCCTAGCCGACATCTAGTAACATTTCAGTGGAATTCTATGATATCTTTTGCCGACGATAACTGGTGTCGATCTCAGGGTATAAAGTGTAGAAAATTGGTACCACTAAATCTATACTATTAATAAAGAGGTTAGACTTCTTAGCGGGAAAGTTTTATATATTTCCTCTTTATAATATTAGTGTAGAAGTATAAATTGTAAGCAGTATCTATATATTAATACGTGAAGCAAAAACTTTGTACCCGGTTTTTACGAAAATTGCGCGGACGGAGGAGTATGAAATTTCGCACACTTATAGTTTAAATAAAGAAGGTTATCCGAATGTTAATATATTTTTTCAATTATGCATAAAAAATACATTAAATCAACAAAAACAACATTACACACACTACCATGTATTTGACACACTACGTTTGTCTTTAATGCGGCCGACATCTGTCAATGCCAATCCAAACTCACATTCAATCTTTTTTAAATTTTCATAGCTTAGGATACAATCCGTGCAGCCTTAATAAAATTACGGTCGAATTTCGACCACTGGGCGACCACCAGTGTAAATAAATAGCCGCGGCCGTAATTACTTCCACGTCCATCGGAAGGCATCGCTGCATAGTGCCTAGTTCTATGACCGATAATCGTATAACCGATGTTCGTTGGGTGAAACAGTTAATTTGGTTGCACAGTACGCGGCCTGGCAAATAAAGCGAAATATGGTGATTAACATAATTATCGCTGGTCGCATTTAATCTGCACTGATTGATATGATTCATGTCGAGCCGAATTTACACTTAAATAGTAATTTACTTTTTAATTTTATGAAATAATTTACTATTTACATTTTTTTTAAATAATTATATAAGTCTTATCTTATCTTATTGGGGCCTGCTGAGGTTTCCCTCTCCCAGTAACACTTCGATCCATCGGGATCTTTTGTGCAACCCCATCCTTTCACTCTTCTTCCTCTGTAAAGATAGGTGCCATAAGTTTGGCAACGTCCTTATGAGCGAAGAGCCTGAAGTCCTCCGGTCTCGGATAAGTCGACCCCAGGAGTCCCATTCTTGTCCTAGCCAGAGAGTGGCAGTCACACAGTAGGTGCTGCATTGACTCCGTTTCCTCTCCTTTATTTTGACTTAGAAACGTATTTGGTTTATTTTTTATTTTTTTGTTCTTTAAGTAGGTGTTTTTTATTATGTGTACAATAAAGTATTTTATTCTATTCTATTATTCTAGGTGTTTTGAAAAATAAAACATTTGTTTTTTATAATATTACTAGCTGATCCGGCGGACTTCGTACCGCTTTGATAGTTTCCATCATTGAGTTAAATACATATCAATGGTTTCCATGACAACCAAACAAACAAATAATTTTGTATTGGAAAATTAAATTGTCGTTTTTAGTATATTATTTAATATATTTTTTTTTAATATAGCCTATGTTACTCAGCGCTAATGTAGCATTCTAATGGTGAAATAATTTTTTAAATCGGTCCTGCAAACATACATACATACATACATACATACATATATATATACATACATCATCATCATCATCATCTCAGCCAAAAGATGTCCACTGCTGGACAAAGGCCTCCCCCAAGGATCATAATCATGGGGGTATTTGCCGTAATCGCCACGCTTGGCAGGCGGGTTGGCGATCGCAGTAGGTTGAGGGTAACCTCAGAGAGATGCTGCTGCCCATCCTCTGGATTGGTCCCTTAGTCGGCTTTTACGACACCCACGGGAAGAGATGGGATAGTGCTATTCTTTATCCCCGGCACCACACAGGGTATACATACATACAAAAATACAAATTTGATTCAATGTTCAACAGTGTCCATCGCTAAAAAATAACAGATTTTCATTGAAAAACGGGGATGACAGGAAGCAGGCGTTCTGTATTCGATTGTTGCTAGGCTAAAATCCGTTGCTGACCCGTTTTGATTAATTAAAGGACAAAACTACTTACTTTAACTACCTCTGTTGTCTAGTTGCTAAGAACACCGGTTTAAAAAAAAAAAAAAAAATTGATACCAACATTTTCCACTTTCCATCGAAAATCGAAGAGATTATGTAATCTGTATTAATCTGTATTAAGCTACAAGCGGAAACTTGTAATTGGCTGTATTTAATTTATAAACACTTTTAATTTATGTATTAGCTGTAAGTTTTCCAAAAAAAATAAAAATAAAATAAATAAAAATAGACCCAGAGGTCCCGGGTTCGATTCCCAGCGGAGGTACATGTTTGTGCACTCGGTTTGGTTGGTGGTAGGGCTTGTTTGTCCGCCTGGCTAGCTACCACCATCTTATATAAATATGTCGCCATAACATTAATGTTTGCTACTTTTTTTTTTGCTACATGGGTAGTCACTTTGTCAACAACTTCCGAAAACCAATTGTAATGTAACTTAAGCCCCATCTCGCATTCTCGTAACTGATCCAACCGAATTATAAGAATACTTCTCAAAAGCTATAACTACTCTATTAGCAACACAAACCGAGGGCACTAAATAAAGAGGACCCAGAAGGTTAGCTCTTAAGAGACACACTGAAAAAATGCACCAATTTCGTCGAACACGATTGTATAATTTTTAGTCGATCATAATTATTTTCAAAAACTCCTCTAAAAATCACTATTGTTGAAATTACAACGAAATTAGGTACTTAATTTATATGCTTGGAAACCAATCAAATACATTGATAACATCAATATTCGTAATTTAGTAGCTGCATATTTATATAACTAAAACCAATATTTTAAGATTCTAGATTCAAGAATGGGCGCCTTTGGCTTTCAAAGTAAAAAATTAAATAGTGTTGAATAATTTCGGCGGGCTGGTTAGAACCACGATAGCTTAATTGGGAGAGCACCTGACCCGGTTTGTCAGGAGGGTGCAGGTTCAAATCCTGCTCTTGAAAATTTTTTCAACATTTGTGTTTTTGTAATTTGTTTCGCAACAAAGTTTGCGTTAAAATTATATAAACAAAACAAAAACATTTTAAGATTCTGTTAATTTTTAAGCGGTCTCAATCGTCGCGGGCGCTACGTATTTTCGACCTTATGACAGTGCTAGTAAGGACCAGCCGGCGCAGTCGCAACAGTCCGAGCGCAGTTGCGAGATTTCGCATCCGTGAGAGATTGTCTATGTGTGTAAATTAATAGTATCGACATACTTATTTTTTTTGTAAATATCGTTACTTCTATTAAAGCTGTGGAGTTTTTTGAGCCCATTCTTCTCCGCAGCTAAAAAATAGACGTCCTAAGTATGTAAAAATGACAAGTAGCTCTCTCGATACTAATCTAATGCTACGCAGTCAAGCATGTAGCGAAGCGAAACACTCGACGGGCTAGTTGTCTTGTACTACCCAAAATAAGAAACAACTACGGTAAAATAATGTTCACTTTTGAAGGAGCACAGCTTTTTAATAAAATAATCGCAAACATAAATTAGTGCATTCAAAACGAAATTTGCAATTTCCTAAAAAATTTTTGGACGAAATCTTCAAAAGCACTTTTATTAAGTTAATTTAAATAAAAAGATTACTTTGACTTGTCTTTGAGTTGCTCGAGCGGGTTCGAATGAAGCTTACATTCTGCATTCTCCTTATTTTGTGCCGAGGGTGCCATAAACATGCAGACAGACCCAGTGGCATACTGAGCGTTATGGCATACCATGCCGCGTATTCATTAAACTACCATCTCGCATTACAGTAGCATTATGCAATGCGTAGAATTGCCACTTTATTAGAGAACTAGAGCTGTGCCCCGCGGTTTCACCCGCGTTAATTAGTGAACAATAAAAATATTTTCCCGTTTTTGCAACATTTTTCATTGCTGCTCCACTCCTATTAGTCATAGCGTGATGTAATATAGCCTATAGCCTTCCTCAATAAATGGACTATTCAACACAAAAATAACTTTTCAATTTGAACCAGTACTTCCTGAGATTAGCGCGTTCAAACAAAGGCGTCAAGAGAGAGAAAAATCAATCGCCAGACGAAATATATACCTACAATAATAAATAGACAGCCTTTAGATATTGTTATTCTATCATGCTACACAAATAACGACAAAACAGAATAAAAATGAACAGACATAAAATTATATAAGTATATTTTTGTATCCTACATCCAAACAAAAATAGAAAAAAATTGCTTTCAATCAATAGAGTCACTTCAAAACAAACTCTTCAAAAAAACCGCTTAAGTTCACTCCTAATTAGCGGATATGTTTTGTCTTTTTTCATAATGGCCGCCAAAGGCAGTTGTCACAAAGGGTTGTTTGCAGACGATGCTCGTTAGAACACCCCCCCCCCCCGCCCGGGCTCTGATGTCACCGTAATTGAGTGTACAGTTAATGTGGTAGCCTGTGCGTCAGTTAGCCACAGAGATGGGAGTCTAGCAGACACGGCAGTTTAAATTAAATCCTAAATCACAAATCCAGTGAATCTTTTTTTGTTATCTTCGATGACGACATTGATCACAACTTTCTGTGTTACAGTATTGTGTGGTTGCTTCTACGCCAGTTAGCTACAGAACTGGGAGTCTGGTAGACACGGCAGTTTTTATTAAATCATAAATCACAAAACTAATAAACCTTTATTTGTAATCTTGTGAATTGAATCGAGCACTGCTTTCTCAGTTACAGTATTGAGCAAGTATACAGTTAAAATAATGGTAGTAGCTGCTAGTTAGTGTGCCAGTTAGTAAAGAGCTGGGAGTCTAACAGACACGGCAGTTTCAATTAAATCATATCACAAATTCAATGCATTCTTTTTTTGCAATATTCGTGAAAAGCAGTGCTCGACTCAGAAAGTATGTAATGTAGCAGCCTCTACGCCAGTTAGCCACAGAGCTAGGAGTCTTACAGACACGGCAGTTTCAATCAAGTCATTTTCCTGCAATCACTGAACCATACACCGTTTTGTCTCCGATTTGTACTCTGTTTGAAATTTAGCCTTTCTGTATACTGTTTTTGTTTGGTTAGAGCTAAATAAATTTATTAATTACTGGCTGACCGGCGGACTTCGTACCGCTTTGACAGTTTCCATGACAACAAAACAAACAAATCATTCGTCCGCTTAAGAACACCCGTATCCCATGATGGACCTCTATAGCAGCGCCACCTACCGAGTCCGATTGTAAATCTAAACCATTCTCGAATCCACTTGAACACACACAGAAAATTTCATCCGAATCAGTCCAGCCGTTTAGAAGGAGTTCAATAACATACACACGCACAGAAGATTTATATATATATGTAAGTATAAACATTAATATAATGCCTCGGTAGCGGAGTGGTAAAGCGCTCGGCCCGATACCAGAAGATCCCGGGTTTAATTCCCAGGTAAGGAATTTCGGATTTTACGATGCATAGCCCGGGTTTGTGATCACCAACCCGCATTTGGCAAGCGTGGTGATTAAGCCATTACCCATCAATTGTAGCGATGACTTGATTTCAATGATGGAGACCTTTGTCCTGCTGCCTGACAAATAAAAGCTATTTACTTTACTCTTTTTGCTTTACTTTAATAAGGCCTTTGCCCAGTAGTGGACATCTTTTGGCTGAGATGATGATGATGATTATAAGTCATAAGCCTAATGTCTATTTCCTTATTGTAATCTTTGACAATGACATCGAGCACTTTTCAATCATCATTCTTTGCTGTATATTTAAATGGTAATAAAACAACCATGTTATGAATCCTGTCATGCATTCAAGAGAATAGCCAAATAAACATAGCCAAAAAGCATAAAGAATAAACGGATCTTACCGCGCAAAAACATAAAGTACTTTTACGCGAGTTTACTGACACTTTGGCTCTCCTCACACACAGCAATTTCTCTCCATTAGCCGAGCCGTCTGTCTCCATTTAGGCAGCTCTAATGCGTCGTAGCTCTGTGGCGGCGCTCGTGGAAGCGTCCACCTGTAGCACAAAATAAGGAGACTGCAGAAGGTAAGATTCATACAAACGGGCTCGAGCAACGCACACATAGACAATCTCTCACAGACACGGAACCTCGCAACAGCTGCGCTCGGACTGTTCCGAGCTGTTCCTAGATCAGAGTCTGTAAGGATCTATGTGTGCAATGCTCGAGCGCGATATGTATTAAGCTTACCTTCTGGGTTTTCTTATTTTGTGACCTGTAGGTGCCATTACGCTGCGTTCAAAATGGCGGTGTTTCCGCGCCTTTTTATTCTTTTTTCTTAAATTTTTGACGACACGTAAGATAGATGGTATGATGCTGCAGTGCAGGAATGTAATGCATATCTCTAGTACCGCGTAAATTATGAGTAATTATGTACAAAAATACTTAAACACTTTTTTAACAATTCTATGGAGGAGAATGTTCTTGTCCTCAATTTTGCCTGATTGTAAGTGGCTGTAAAACACAAAATGAAAGTTAGCTCGGAAGTCTTAATTACTGATAAACTGGCTCCTTTTTTTAACTATCGGAGCACAACAAAAAAAAATCTCTCTTGGCTTTTTTAAATAATCTTGATGATTTTATTTTAAAAACGAGGAAAGTTATTAGTAAATTAAACTTATAAGAACTATAACTACTACTATTTAAAAATATAAAAAAAAATCCCCAGATCATCCCCCAACAGGCAGAGTACCCAATAAGCTAGCAGCATTGCCACGTTGGATAGCGAGGCTTATAGGTACGCTGTTCCAATGAGCTTCTGCTAATTTAATTGATATATATTTAAAATGTTGTCTTAATTATATCACCAGTTTGAAACTGCTCGTTACAAATACACTATCCAGAAGAGACCGGCTACTCAGTCAATAGTTGCTTCTTTAAAAAAGAACGCATTTTTTTTTGTACTGTCTAATGTCTGTCTGTTTTTAGCCGGTTCTAACGCGTCATAGCTCTATGGCGGCACTCCTTACGGAAGCTATCCACCTGTGGGGTGCGAGACTGCGAGGTGCGACCCATTAGACGACTTTCGCACTGGCGTTATTTTATTTATTTATTTGATCTCAATTGCACAATAAAAAATAAGTACAAAAGGCGGTCTTAGTGCCAAATGTCATTCTCTAAGAGCTAAGCAGAAAAATTGGTAAGCGGTGCGACAAAGACCGTAGATGAAACATATACATACATTTATAAGAACGTTTTTTTATTATTATTATTTATTTATACATATAAGTACACTAAAACATACAATACTTTTGTATCATAGCAGACCAAAACCAATGAGGTTTGTCCGGAATGCTAGAACTCAACATAAAATTAAAAATATGTATTCGCGCTTTTTTGTTTTTTCTTATTTTTTTTACTAACATGTCAAAAAGTTCACTTTATTGCACGTTTTTGTGTATTTTTTGTACTAGAACTTAGCGTTAGGAAATAAATGTGTGACTCGTGCCTATGCGGTATATTAAGATTATTTTACTTATACTGGTGCTAAATATTTTATGTTCATTCTTCCAAAGCTACGTGCACCTATATAAAGGCATTATATGTATTTAGTATAATGCCCCTTATGTTTTTGTTACAATGTCGTTATCGAGGTACCACATTTGGTACCAAGGTGGCGTAAGGGTTTCAAACTCGCCTTTAAGTCTTAAATTGCTTGTATTCTTGTTGTGGCTGTAACTTGTTTTGTGCAGCTGATGAACAAATATTTTTTATTTTGCAACATAAATTACATGTAGAGAACATCAGTCAACCATAGGGTGGTGCAGAGATAACATGGTAGGTGCAATTAGGTTAAGACAATAGAAATTAAATTAAATATCTGAGTAGCTGAGATCTCCGCGCGTTCGCTTTATAAAACGCGCACAAACCGCGGCGTTTCCGCCCGTGCGTGTTAAATGGTGGCAGGTTCGCGTGCGAAACTGGTTAATTTGTATGTTTTATTTCATTAGGCGCGTTGGGCGAGTGCCACCGCTGGGCGTGGGGTGTGGGCGCGGTTCGGTGCGGCTCGTGCCTATGTAGAACACGACTGTCGGCTTTGTACGCAGTATGTTTGTGCTTCATCATCATCATCATCAGCTCATTTCATGTCCCCACTGGTGGGGCACGATCCATCCCTATGGATGGATAGGGAGAACGGGCCATCTACCACGCGGGCTCGGTGCGGTGCGGTGGTTGTTAACGACTGCGAATGCAGCTGGGACCAATAGCTTTACGTGCCTTCCTAAGCACGGAGGAGCTCGAGATGATATATTTTTGACCACCCATCCGATGACCGGCTTTTGCGAAAGTTGCTTAACCTCAGCACCGATGATCAGGTAGGCTACTCTTGACGCAAACTCAATCTCAATACAATTCCAATCCCAAATCTAAAAAATTCAAATGGCACTCTTAAAGGCGATAATAGCGCTACATTGGAATTAAATTGCGTGGAAACTGAGAGAACAAATTATTATCGAGATGGGGCGTTCCGAAATTGCAAAACTTATCCCAATATCGATACATATTAATCGCATTGGAATTGTATTGAGATTGAGTTTGCGTCAAGAGTAGCCTACCTGGTGAAGGTCACGGGTGTTGTTGGATGCGAGCACCACAAAACCGGTCGTTGTGGAGAGATCCTTGGGGCAGATGTCTAGCAATGGACGTCTTTTTACTGAGTTAATGATGAAGCAGAAATAGCCAGTAGTTTATGTTTAAGTTTGAAACTTTCACTTTTAAGCTTTGTCTACAATATTAGTGCTAGTGTTATCATTACCTACAGGCAAAGCTCAAATTTGTTGAATTCAATTAAAAAAACAGACATTGTACATATATACATACATACATACATACAAACATATTGAAATTAAACCATTTTAACGAATGGATTTATTTTACGCGTTAGATTTTATTTTACCCCTATGACCACAGACCTGTAAAATATTTCGAATTGTCAGCACAAAATGAAATAAAATGTTTTTTTTTTAACAATTTTTTTCAAAATTACGTAAAGTTTAATTTAACTTCAACGTCGAAGGCTTTTAATGAAATTATACTGCAATTCGGTCACTACATGTTAAATGAGTTTGATTACTTAATACTAATTACATACATGCAAAGGTTTCTTTGCCAGGGGTGCTATGACATACATTCTAATTGGGGCAACGTCCTACTTATTAATATAACAGTTAGTTAGAATGACTCATCTTTTGGAAGTGTTACTTTATATATAGAAGTATAAAATAAGCATAATTAATTTACCCATGCGTGTATTCATGACAATTGAGAGAGAAATTTGCAGGCTTTATTAGCGCCTACAATGGTTTATTCACCTTCAGACTACCTATATAAAATCATATGTTTAAATCATCAGCTAATTTTATGTCCCCACTGCTGGGCACGACCCCCCCTCCCCATGGAAGGAAACAACACGGGTGAACGCGCCGTAAACCACCATGCGGGCGGTGGTACACTTTTAAACTTGAACGGCTATGAACGACTGTTAATGCAGCTTTTAGTGCCTTCCCAAGCAAGGAGGAGCTCGAGAAGATCCATTTTTGGTCACCCATACATTGGCCGGCCTTTGCGACAGTTGCTTAACTACAGCAATCGCAGACCGGGCGCGTTAACCACTGCGCCATCAAGCGCTAAGCTAAGCGGCTGCCTTCACAAGCAAGGAGGAGCTCGAGAAAATTCATTTTTGGTTACCCATCCAATGGCCGGCCTTTGCGAAAGTTGCTTAACTACAGAAATCGCAGGGCGCGTTAACCACTGCGCCATCAAGCGCTAAGCTAAGCGGCTATAGATGTGATTATGCAACCGGGATCAAAGGCTGTTTTTTTACCTTAGTTAGTAAAAAAAATAAAGTCTGAAAGAAATAGGGGCTTTCACCTTATCTGAGTTGAAAGAAAACACCAGCGACACCGTCACCCCTCACCACTCTCGCGATAAGTGCAAAGAAGAACTTCTTCAATTATTTTAAGTAAGCACCACCCCGCCCCGTCACACCTTGGATCGTAAACATGACGGCAGTGTCGGGGAACATGCCAGATGGAATTGACCGGTCAACACAGGCTGTGGACTGGGTGATAACGGAGCGAGAGCGGGAGCGGAGGCGACAGCGTTTAATCAAACTTACTTTTTTATTGTGTTTCTTTATTTAACGACGGCTAAGCGCTTGAACTTCATCTCACCTGATATATATAAGTGATGATAAGGCCGAATGTGGAAGCGCACTTCACCCGGAATCCTCAACTACTGAGGCACTGGCTATCTTATCTCTAGCTGCGGGAACACAACAATGCTACAAACATTGATGATATGGCGATAGATCAAGACGGTGGTAGCTAGCCAGAACCTGCATTGCGTGAATACAGTGGCAGTTTTAGTTAATAGTCATTAAAATAACGCATTTACACGAAGATTTAAGTGTTTTTCTGTTCAATACGTTCTTAATTCATTTTATTATCGTAGACCTTCGGCAGTTAAACGTGAAATGACCTAGAAAATCACTTGAATCGAATAGAAATTATTTGCATTTCTATAGGGTGCACTAATGATTTTATAATAATTTAACAGTATGGCCCATTCAGCCATCAACAATGACGCGTTGCAACTCGCAAGTCGCTCGTGTCGAGGCTTGAGAGCGGGTTATACAAACCGCACCGCTCCCCGCTACCGCTCACACTTAGTACATAGCCTTATAGTTATGTCAGTGTACCTATTCATAATATTAACGATACAATCCATAAGTAATAATCCTCCACTCTAAAAAAATCACTAATAATAACATTACCACAGATTAAATAATGTCATAGACACGTTAAGATCCTAATAGAAATAATGTTAATTTTATTTTACTATACTTTTGCATAAAAAAAAATGTTCATGCTGTGCACACTATATCTATATTATAGTCTAGCCTAGTTTAATTAGTAATATTTTCTTTCCATGTATCGACTGTAATCTATCAGTGTATCTATTTTAAATAAATAAATAAATGAAATTGTACTAATTATATTTCGGAATAGTGTTAAAAAAGCATCTATGTATAGCTTTTTGTTAGTGCCCTTGTTCCAATTTGACCAAAGGTGTGTTCAAAATGTTAGTATTGTTGTTGTGTACCGACAGTTAGAGATAACATAACCAGCTGCTCAATGGTACGATAATGGATTACGAGTAAAGTGCGATTCCACCTTCTGCCTTATCGTAACATACAAGTCTTACAACAAGGCGATATTAAGACAAAAAAACCTGGAGATGAAGAGCAAGAAGTGTTTTTTTTATATTTTACGGGTAAGCACAGTGCCTTGATCTCACCTGATGTTAAGTGATGACAAGGCCAATGATGAAAGCGCACTTCACCCGGGATCCTCAACTAGTGAGTCACTGGTTAACTTATCTCTAGCTGCCGGAACACAATAATGCTACAAACATTGATGTTATGGCGATAATTTAGATAATATGGTGGTAGCTAGCTAGCCACGCAGGCAAACAAGCCCTACCAACCAAACCGAGTACACAAACAAGCTGGAAATCGAACCCGGGATCTCTTGGTCTAAACTGGTGGTCTTAACCATTAGATGACAAAGGCAGTTAAAAACAGAAGTGGGCTGATGATGATGATGATAATGATGATAAAAGGCCAGGCATTACCCCGTTTTAGGATTCAAAAGAAACCCTAATATCTTACAAACGCTCTAGACGTTAACCAATAAATCAAAGCCAAAGCGCATCTCGAATCGTAACTGGGCTGACAGCATTCAATATCAGTTATCAAATTCCATCAGTTTTAATTAGCACGTCTAGATGGTGCTAAACTTAAAGTAAATGGAGAAATTTGCATACAAACGCTGCTTTGATATGCGGACGGCATATTACTAGTGTTAAGCGGAGTGTACACTCCGTACAATAGCGATCAGCGAATCAAAGTTAGTTTCAATCTGACTACAAACAATGACGTCTAGGCAGCATGGGTGACCAAAAATCTTATAAGTCATCATAAGTCATAATATTCCAAATTCAAATCATTTATTTAGTTTAGGCTACAAATAGCTCTTATGAATGTCACTACGCCATCGACCTTGTACTGAGAAGAACCGGCAAGAAACTCAGCAAGTGTCTAGCTCTTTTCTCTCTTACAGCGCCAAAATATTGGAAAATACCAGATCATAAAAGGACACTTTCCATCATAAATAAATACACTACATATATGTATACATATAAGCCATAAGTATTTATTGCATCATCATGTACCATCTAGAGCTCCTCAGTGCTTCGTCGGCACGTGAAGCCGTTGGTCCCGGCTGCATTAGCAGTCGTTAACAACCACCAATCCGCACTGAGCCCGCGTGGTGGTTTACGGCCCGTTCAACCTGTGGTGTTTCCATCCATAGGGAAGGCTCGTACCCCAGCAGTGAGGACATAAAGAGCTGGTGATGGTCAACAACTCGCTCGTGAGTGTCCAGCTTAAGGTTGACGCGTATGTGCGTCGTTGTGCATGACAATAGCGACCGCGATAACCGCAAGACGCCGTTTTAATATTTCATTATTGTTTTCATAAGTCACAGTTAGGGGTCAATCAACTGCGTGGTGCAATTTCTTTGTTGGCCTTGATAAAGGC
Source organism: Eudonia mercurella (assembly GCA_963082485.1). Classification (NCBI taxonomy): domain Eukaryota; kingdom Metazoa; phylum Arthropoda; class Insecta; order Lepidoptera; family Crambidae; genus Eudonia; species Eudonia mercurella. The sequence goes on along the minus strand of OY720052.1, from coordinate 415,819 downwards.
GTATATAATTAGTAAGTAAGTAAATAGTCTATGACTGTCCCAATGCTGGGCAAAAGCCTCTATCATTGAAATTAAATCACCACTACAATTGATGGGTAAATGCCTACCATTACCTACTTTTTGAACCTACCCGCCTAATTTACCAAACTTACCCATTCATTTTATTTATATACTTAACTAACTATACTATGATTACACAACACAACCATTAGCCTATTTTCAAAAGCCACACATGAAACACATTGCACATACTTTTATCCAACTAAGTTAATCTTGTATAAACTACTATACTTTTATGTCTCAAAAACACATCTTCCTTCTGACTAAATCGTACCCTTCAAGGGACCAGTCTGAAAACCAGCGCTGTGCCTGCGCCTAGCACTTTGCTGAGACTGGGTACTCATTGCCAATAAACTTTGATTTATATTATTTTATTTTTACTTTTTAACGTTAATTAGTTATATATTAATAATTGTAGTTAGTATTACTTTTATTTCTCTCTTCTTATGTTTATGGCAATAAAGTTTTTCATTTTCATTTTTTTTTCCAAATGCGGGTATAGGTAATAGGAAACACTTTGCTCGGCCTAGAAATTAAACTGAACCGGGACTTCGAGTTGTTTGCCACACGGCCACCAAAGCGAGGAGGATATGTAACTCTTATAAAAAAAACTATCATCACCATCATCATCAATATCAGCCTATATGTTAGTCCACTGTTGGGCAAAGCCTCTTCAAGTGCACGCCACAGAGCCCGATCCGCAATATAAATTTAGTATAACTTTAATTTATTTTAATTTGGGACCTCTATACAATTTTTAGGTCTATGGTTTTACACCTTTCCCAATGGCGAAGAAATTTATGGGCGTATTTCCATCTATGGAAGATGATTTACGATAAGATGGGTAGTGTCTGTTTTGTGAGGGTTAGAAAGATAAGTTTTCATATTTCACACTAGTTTGTTGTAAATATAAGATTGTTGTAAGTAGTTATTATTTATTCCAGTACAATGAATTATCCACTTTATCTGAAAGTCGTTTAAAAACGTCTAAGCTTACCGGTAATACATTTTTTTCGCTTCATTAAACTCTCATTGCATACCTGTAACAAAATTAAAAACAAATTAAGCACAGTATTCGTTATAATTAAAAGGAGAAGAGTGAGTTTAATATTTTCATCCTTAATCATCAAAAATAGGGGGTCAACAACTGATTTTAGTCTTTATCAGCAATGAAAGACCACCTGCTTTCTAGCAGGGTTTGAAACCGGTTCAAAATTAACCGGTTTCATTAGGGTACCTAAAACCTGTACTATCATAAAATACCGTTCCGGAGCGGAACCAAATAGGAGCGATATTTCGAACCTAAATAAACCGGTTTATTTCTAGCGATCGCTGGCTGCGACTTGTTGTAGCTTGTTAGACGAAATACCCGCGCGGCGCGCACCAGGCAGTGTTGCGTCACGAGCGCTATCTCATTTTGATAGTTGCGCGCATCCTATCAATATGGGTCGAACAAGTAAATCAAGTATTTATCATTTTAAATTTTAACCGGTTTATTAAAAAAATCCATTTTTTTGTAAACCGGTTCAAAAACCGGTTCAATGGAACGTAACCTTTTTAATAAAGTTCCATGCATAATTTCGTGAAACCGGTTCAAAAAAATAACCGGTTTTTGGAAACCGGTTAATTTTTTGAAAGGGGCAGGGCTTAGACCCTGCTTTCTAGGTCTGTGCCACGGTAATGTTATTACCGTGTCTGTGCTGTGTTTACTGACAAGCTATGGTATTATTCTGAAATAAATACTTATTACTGTCACGCATTAATAATACCGGAAAGGTTGTAACGAAAGTTTTACAATGTCATTGGTTCACCGTTACAAGAGCTTTAAGTAGGCTAAGTGTTGTCGCGTGCGGTCGCCGGTTCGATTCCGATCTGATGTTATCGCGGTTGAAAGCGAAGCGGGTCGTAAGATATGTTTTTGATAGTTGGACTCGAGTTAACGTTTGGATAACGGTTTCAGTGTATTTATCATCGAGTTTTAAATGGGCCATTGCTGGTAAAGGCTTGCCACTTACACAAAGCTGGCGTAGTAATGAAAAACGCAAAAAGTAGGTTTTTAAAAATTTAAAAATCAAAATATATTAACTTTAATAAGTGTTTGTTAAGGAGCTCGATGGCGCAGTGGTTAACGCGCCCGGTCTGCGAGTGCTGAGGTTAAGCAACTTTCGCAAAGACCGGTCATCGGATGGGTGACCAAAAATTTATCATCTCGAGCTCCTCCGTGCTTCGGAAGGCACGTAAAGCCGTTGGTCCCGGCTGCATTAGCAGTCGTTAACAATCACCAATCCGCATTTTGCCCGCGTGGTGGTTTATGGCCCGTTCTCCCTATCCATCCATAGGGATGGCTCGTGCCCCTAGCAGTGGGGACATTAAATGAGCTGATGATGAAGTGTTTTTTGAACGTCAATTCATGATGACTTCGTAAGCCGCGAGAAACTCTGCAAGGTCTGTTTCTTTCTCCGGTAGTGTTACAATACATATTTAAAAGGTTTTCAAGGATAAATTTATATTAGACATTATCACATTGTTGTGATCCCAAGGTAAGTAGCTAATGCACTCGTTTTATGGAAATCACAAACAACGACGGCACCAAAATTACCCAAATCCAACACAATATCGAAATGTTCGCTTTCGACGTTGACCTGACTAGGAATCGAACCCGGGACCTCAAAGTTAGCGCCGCTTAAAGTCCGTGCAAAACACTCGGCTAAAGTTATCAATATACTTGCAAAATGCAAATTCTTTTCGGATTTATTAAAATTTTAAATTAAAATTGTTTGTTATTCAGTTTAGGCTCGATAATTAAGCTCTTATGAATGTAAGAAGAAGAAAGAAGAAGAAGAAGAAGAAGAAAAGAAGAAGAAAATACATTTATTGACTTCACAACAACATAAAAGTAAAAATGAAGAGCATGATAAAATAAAGTACAAATAGAAATCCAATAAACATAAACCGAGAAATAAAAAAAACATAACAAAAGTTAACATAAAAAGTTTTAAAACGCCAAACAATACAAAAATTCATAATTTTACTTTCATAATTTTATTTTACTATGTCACTACATTTGACGCATGTATTAAGTCTTTTGCTAATGAAAGTGTGGTATTTTTATCCATAGAGAAACCTATCTCTCTCTCTCCCTCTATGGATGGATGGAAACACCACAGGGGGGAGAACAGGATATAAACCACCACGCGGGCCCAGTGTGGATTGGTGGTTGTTAACGACTGCTAATGCAGCCGGGACCAACGGCTTTACGTGCCTCGAGATAAACTTTTAGTCACCCATCTAATGGCGATTGGCAAAAGTATCTTTACTTTAGCAATCACAGACCTGGTGGGTTACTCTTGAAACACAATTGCATTAATCAATTTCCAATCCCAAATCTAAAAAATTCAAATGGCACTCTTAAAAGCGATAATAGCGCTACATTAGAATTAAATTGCGTAGAAATTGAGTGAACAAATTATTATCGATATCGAAATTGCGAAACTTATCCCAATATCGATACATATTAATCGCATTGGAATTGTATTGAGATTGAGTTTGCGTCAAGAGTAGCCTAACTGGCGCGTTAACCACTGCGCCATCGAGCTCCACCGTACATAGCTTAACACTAATTAATTTCACAACATGTTTCGAAGTAAAACAACGCTCATTATATCCGCTACCAAGGAATGTTTAAGCTTTGGAAACTTCGCTCAAATATAGCCACAAAATAAGGAGACTGCAGAAGATAAGCTTCTTATAAACGCTTTCGAGATACGCACACACCTCCTCAACGACAACCTTTCGCGGATAAATCTCAACAGCTGCCACGACCCGGTCAACCCGAGCCGAGGTCCAAGCCTTTAGAGGCGCCCTTGTATTGTTCCGCTCCCCGATCCGATCCGAACCCCTCGGAGTATCTAGTAGGGCACAAGGACACGCATTAGTGCATGATGTCGTTCCCACTAGAAAACCTCTGACTGTGTTTTGTTACACAAGGCTTGAGGAACCCTTTAGGGTTCTCGCCACCCCCTAAAAAGTTCGGTGATGCTGAAAATGCCGCCTGAGGTAATCAGCAAACTCTAAAAAAAAAGATTTCAAAATCGACGCTCTCGTGTTGTTCCGCTAAAACCGTAGAGTTGAAACCGGAGAGGAAAGTTAAAACCGTAATGCATAAGACCAAGAGCCTAGGGCACTAGGCTACGCACTAGGGCGTGATGCCGTTCCCTCTCGAAAACCTCCGAAGGTGCTTCGTTTCACACGGCTTGAGGAACCCTTTAAGTCTCGCTGCCACCAAAAAAGTCCAATGAAGCTGAAAATGCCCAGTCAGCAAACTCTCTCAAAAACAAAAAAAAAAAACTGCGCTTGAACCTTTCTTACTGTTCCGAGATCCGTCTCAGTGACAGGGTGGGTCTGTGTGAGTTCACTGAGAAAAATGTCATTTTGGCTTAATCTATCGTGACGCGAACGTCACCAACCAACCAACGAATTGGTTTAAAATAGATATGTACGTTGTCCTAAAATATGTAAATAATCTGTCAATATTACGCTAGAACTGAAATGTGTTATGATGGAATCCAATTGTTTGGGTAAATAATGCAACACGATACTTATCATCGTAAAAATTGGTCATATAAAATAATATGTCTTCTTCAAATGATAACACTATGTAATAGAAAATGGTCCACTGTACCATAAATTAGTATGATCATTATAAATAAGATTCTAATTATAAAACACAATGACAGTGTCACCGTATTTGTTTTTTGTTTTTGTTGATGGCTTCGTGCGATTAGCACATTTAGCCAGTGTCAAAGTAATTTTTCTTACAAGTAATACATAAATAAACAATATTTCTTTCGTGTATGATGATGATGGATGATAATAGAAATGAGAAGTGAGAAATGATATACCCCAACCCCTCGAGTATCTCAGTAAAGATGTGGGGCTTTACTAAGTCCTCGAGCGGACTTCTTGAGAGAATTTGAAAGGTGACGTTGCACTGTTTTGTTTCATTTGCCAACACTCATGCACACACACGAACACTTAACGGTTAATAATCCACCATTATTTCACATTAATATTCGATATAACAAAAATTTTAGAAAATAAAACAAAACCGCAGACATGACTCTTCACTTTCCCGCCAAGAACCTCTCGAGATACACGTCGTTAAATGCCGTTATCACCAACATCAGTATTATCATCGTTCATTTTGGTGAATCACTATGCTCCGTCCTTGGAGTGAATTCATCTTTCTTTAAGCTGAACTCACGTCTTTTTAGATTGCCAGTTTTCTCAGTGTTGCTCGAGCGCGTATAAGTTTACCTTCTGTGAGTCTCGTTACTTTGTGGTATTGCTAACTTAGAACTTACATGTTTACTTATAACTAACATATGTTGTACAAAAACTTGATAAGTACAACGCTATACTTTCCTATATGCCAGCGGTTCTTTCAGTATGCAGGATATTTTTTTTACCAGTGCGCAAATTTTCTGGAGCGCCTCAGAATCGGTAAGTCAACTTTCTCACAGTAACTATGTCAAAAATTTTTAAAACTCTTCATACAAATCAGGCTAATCAAGTGTTCGCTAAAGGAGGGGAAAAAAATTAATATATAAAATTATATATTGAATATGTCAAATTTTTTTGATATATTTCAACCCGGGACCTTTGAGTCTGAGATCGGTGGTTCTAGCCACTAGACCATAGAAGCAGTTCAGATTTCATATAAAGAAGCGTTCTCTCATTATCATTATCACATCATTATCACTAGCTCATCAACGTCCCAACTGCTGGGGCACGAGCCTTCCCTATGGATGGATAGGGAGAACGGGCCATGAACCACCACGCGGGCCCAGTGCGTTTCGGTGGTTGTTAACGACTGCTAATGCAGCCGAGACCAACAGCTTTACGTGCTTTCCGAACCACATAGAAGCTTGAGATGATACATTTTTGGTCACCCATCCGATAACAGGTCTTTGCGAAAGTCGCTTAATTCGCAATCGCAGACCACTGCGCTATCGAGATCCTCATACTGTAATAAAACAAATCTTCCTGGGAATACCGGGGTGAGTCTACCCAAGTCAACTGGATCGTTCCACTCCCAACAGTTACCGGAATAATCCGGTTGAGTTCCGGTGAGGTCGTGCGCGCGGCGTGGCGTGCGACACGCGATGACGACCCGCGACGAGACGTAAGTACGGTGACCAGTTAACTGGACAGTAGCAGGAATAGGGATGTTGCCAACAATAATAATATATTTCAGAACTTGACTAGTTGACCCGGCGGACTTCGTACCGCATTTTTTTTTAAATATAGCCTATGTTACTCAGCGCTAATGTAGCATTCTAATGGTGAAAGAAGTTTTTAAATCGGTCCAGTAGTTTTGAGTTAATTCGTTGCAAACATACATACATACAAAAATACAAAGCTTTTAATATTAGTATAGATAATCACGTAACAGTATTGACATATTTCATATTTGACATAAACATGAATTTCTGTAACCTAAAAAGTTATTAATAAACACTGAATTGTCGGAACAAAATGGTGACGTCATAGTTTGTCATTCATACAATTTCTATTAAATAAAATCGTTTTGACAGTTTCTAAAAAGTTTCTCTCGCAATTGTCTCTTTATTTCATCATCGCCAGCTCATTTTACGTTCTTCCATGGCATAAACCACCACACAGGCCCAGTGCGGGACGGTGATTGTTACGGACCGACGCGACGCGACGGGTTTACGTGCTTTCCGAAGCAAGGAAAAGCTCAGTATGATAAATGTTTGCATATGAATAGACACTAAATGGATGAGTGCGGTACATATTAGACCACATCTACACTTCCCATCACGTGAGATAAAGCGCAAACACATCTCTGCCTCGGCTTAAGCTGAGCGGGGACCTATTTGGCTTTGTTGTTTTTTCTTTTTCTTTTTAAGTTGTTGTATGTTGTATATTCATGCCAAATAAACTTTTATGACGACCTCCTTGGTCGAGTGGCTTGCTCACCGGTTTTCATGGTGTCGCTATCTCTGAGGTCCCGGGTTCGATCCCCGGTCGGATCAATTTAGAAATACCTGTTTTTCTATATTGTTTCGGGTCTGGGTGTTTTCTATGTATAATAAGTATGTATTTAAGTATATTAAGTATGTTTATCCGTTGTCTAGTTAACCATATAACGAGTTTCTTTAGGAAGCTTTTCTTGGGGCTAGATAATTGGTGTGAGTGTGGGAAACATTTATTTATTATTTATTTATTATTTTATTTATTTATTCATTCATTAAAAAAAAATAAAGATATTGACCGGATTTTGCGAAAGTCTTCTTACTTAACTTTACAGACAATTTATATAAATATATTATTTAGGATGGGTGGGTTTTACCGAGTGCCTCCTAATGATAATGAGGATCCCACAGTTGGGCAAATATCTCCCTTCCATAGTTACAATTGGTAGTTTTTCTGTACCATTGTATTGTATTGTTATTACCGAGAACCTTCAGAGCGGATGGTCACCTTACCGCTCCAGAATATAATAATCAACAATTGCTTGTCTACAATTCCTATACATACAGACACATATATGATACGGGAATTATTAGTGGCATGACTGGATAGAAGGCTTCTGGGGACTTCATTACACCAGTACATAATTGAAGCGAATGTTTATTATAACGGATATCAGTAAAGGATGATATTTATTTATTTATTCAATACTACGTGCTTGCGACTTCGTTCGCGAAGACTACAGTATCCCACAGGATCCTGTTCATCACTATCATCACCACCTTATTTTATGTCCCACTTCTGGGGCACGAGCCTTTCCTATGTATGGATAGGGAGAACGGGCCATAAACCACCACGCGGGCCCAGTGCGGATTGGTGGTTGTTAACGACTGCTAATGCAGCCGGGACCAACAGCTTTTCGTGCCGACAAAGCATAGAGGGAGAGATGATACAGTTTTGGTCACCCATCTGATGAACGGCCTTTACGAAAACGCAGCACTCGCAGACGCAGCGTTAACCACTGTGCCATCAAGCTCCTCGTATAGTATATATTATAGTCTAAATTATCAACTCGCGATCGCGAATGAAGCCACAGGGCGGGTCACTATAATGATTTATACTCACGGGAATTGCTAAGAGTGGTGAAACCGGAAGGTAGGTCTTTATAACAACGTTCCTTTATTGAAATGAATGGGCATCGTATCCTCTATTGGTTATTGACTGGTTTAAATATAATCTGGGGGTAGTATTAAGTGAATTGCACAATCAATCATCGATAATTGTTTTTGTTTTATGCTCTATGTGGAATAGTGCAGGTGATAATCGTTTCGGTGATCTACTGAATTAACTTACAACATTTAGTAAATACATTTTATCGATGTAACCAGTAAACATATTAGTGAGTTAAGTGATGATAAGACCGGAGCTGTTAGCGCACTTCACCCGGAATCCTCAACTAATGAGACACTGGCTATCTTATGTCTAGCTGCCGGAACACAGCAATACTACAAACAATGATGTTATGGCGACATAATATTATTTAGATAAAATGGTGGTAGCTAGCCAGGCGGACAAACAACCATCAAGACAACCACCAGCCTGCGTCATCGCCGCTATCTATAAGAACCATGAGTAGAAGGCTTGATGACGTAGGCTCGTGTCACCCACGTGTCTATTGTCACTGGGAGTGCTATACCTGGCGCAGTATTTTATTAAGCTATGCCACTAACCAAACCCATACCTCTACTGGGTCTGACACCGGTAGTTTTAACCGCTACACCACAGAGCCGGTTTAACAATATAAAATTACAATAACAAAAATCACTAACACACAAAACGTAAATGAAAACATCATTATCATCACTATCATCATCAACATCACTAGTCCACTGCTGGACACCCAAGCAGCACACAAGCGTTTACAACATCAATTTAACAGCTCATTTAGAACTTATGGTCCTTTTAATGACGTACAAGAGTGTCAAGAGATGCTTAGGGTGTTAAAACAGAAAGTCAAAACTCAACTGTACAGCTTTAAGCGTTTTGTGAACATTTAAGCTAGCTTTATCGTTAAAGCTGTATATAGGCTGGTTATTGTATGCGGTCGCTTACGTAGTAAGTAAGCACTAAGTGTTATTATGGTATCACTCGATACTTGTTTCTGTACAATGGTGTACGCGACCCCCATTATAGAACTTAATCTTAAAGCGTAATTAGGCACTCTCGTGAATACAGTGGTTTTATAACTACTGTCTACAAGAGTGCTTTAAAACTAAAAAAATAAACTACATCAATAGTACAGCTTTAGTCTTCAAAATATCGTCTAAGCTGTATAACAAAATGTCACCATTTTAGAACGAATGAAAACAATTTTCAAATATAATTAAACCAATGTTAGTTAATTAGATTAAAATTTTATAATAGCTTGAACCGTTTCATGATTATCAGCTAAAATAATGATTGCTGTCTATCTAAAAATCTATTATTTTAAATATAATTTATATAATTATAACCTTAAAAACAAACACTTACTTACCCGTCTTTAATAATTCTCTTTATGTTTTTATGATTGTTTTACTGGCGCTTTAAAATATTGCCAATAACCAACCACACATTAGCAATAAAATTTGATTTGCACTTTGTTTTAACAATTAACACCATCAGATTTCTAAGATTTAACTTGTACTTGTGATTTCACTTTGAAATATAAACATATGCGTCACCATTTTATTCTTGTACGAAATGTTTCTCGTTTATTTTCATAGTTTTCTAATTCACTTCAAACTCATATTAAAAACTTTTATCATTATAAAATATTATTTGGAGTGTAGTTGCTTTTCCTTACACCGATTAACAGCTCTAAACCAGCTAATAAACAGCTTCTGCTCTCTTCTACAGCTAATATACAGCTATACTAACGCTAAAAGTTTTATAATGTGGGCCTATTTTTAACTTATAAGGTCTGTATATCCGGATATACAGCCTTTTTACAGCCTCAATATGCAGCTATAAGTATAAAAATAAGTTCAAATACAGCTTTTATACAACTTGTGATGCTACTTGGGCATAGGCCTCTCCAAGTGCACGTCACCGAGCACAATCCGCGGCTACTCTCATCCAGCTCTTGCCAGCCACTTTGCGAAGATCGTCAACAAGAAACATAGGCTTACATTACTACTATCCAATTTAAAAGTCATCACCGTTCCACATTTCTATCTTTTTAGTACAGCAATCACGGACACTATAGTGAAATTATCAGTCAGATCAAATTTAACTGCTTTGTCATAAAAGTCGGTACTCCGATTTGCCGCGACACTTATTCACGCCATAAAATTAACAAGTGATTAAGAACTGCGCTTTAAACGAGGGTTTGTACACACGGGAGACCATTTATTAATTTGAAATGATATGACAAATATTTACTTGTTATGTCCTTTATTTATTGTCTTTCTAAAAACTAGATTTTTACAATATTTTAATATAAAAACAATAAAACATTATAAAAACCTAATCCTAGAGTACCACCAGCAGCGGGGCAAGGCCCAAGCTACCGGTGGTCAGGGCTGCAGAGTGAGGAACCTCCTGACAATACGTGCCCTGTCCAGGAGTGTTGCCTTCTGTATCTGACTCTTAATCCAGCCATCCAGCGAAAGTCTCTTGAGATGTTGGTCGAGACTCTTCGCTAAAAGGCCGTTTGCAGATACGACTATGGGGACAATGATCGTCGAATCCACATCCCACATAGCGGTCACCTCGTGAGCCAGGTCAAGGTACTTAGTAAGCTTGCCCTTCTCGGCTTTCACAAGGTTCTCGTCATGCGGAATGGTGATATCGATGAGCATTGCATTGCATTTTTGTTATTATTATTACAAACAAGGTAATTGGAAGTGGTACTTGTGGGCCGGCAGGGCGACGGTAACTGATGCTACGTTGTTTTCACGCTGTTCTTCGCGTCTGGACTCCATTTCCACTTAACATCAGGTGAAATGGAGTCATTCACCGTACTAAGTATTAAAAAAATCCATCGGAAGTCACAGAAAGATGTAAAGTAGCATATATGGAATTCTCTGCCATCGTCTGTGTTCCCAAAAACTTATAACCTGAATGCCTTAAGGTGAGAGTTAATAGGCATCTTCTGGGGTAGCTCGCTCCATCGTAGACCTCATCTACGCTCAGCATCAGGCGAGATCGAGGTCAAGAGCTGTCTCCTAAACATTTTTGATATTATCAGCGAAGTTAATATTTTTTTTATATTGACGTTTCCATGACAACAAAACAAACAAATAATTTTGTATTGGAAAATTAAATTGTCGTTTCCAGTATTTTCCGTTACTTATTATATATGTTTCTCAACGTTTAAACCTTCCCTGAACTTCCACAAATATTTAAAAATCAAAATTAGCCAAATCGGTCCAGCCATTCTCGAGTTTTAGCGAGACTAACAAACAACAATTGATTTTTATATATATAGATAATATAATAACCAAATTGGTCGCTACTTAGTGTACTACTGGAGCCATTTGCCTTTTGTGTAGATGTTTTTTTTTAATTTGATGTTGTGTTTTTTCATATTTATTTTAAAGTTTTTTGTAAATTTATTTATGTAATGGTTCATCATATCAGAATATGCGGTTTTTCTCCGAATTGTAATTCTTTCGTTACAATATAACGTAAAATTCTTCTTCTATGACAACAAATCAAACAAATCGTTAAATATTTACGCGTGAAAGCGTATCAAACAAACAAACAAAATGTGAACACACTTTTTTTAATAAAAAGTATCCTATATCCTTCCCAATACCTTTGAGAATTTGTGTACAAAGTGTTGATGACTTAACGATATATTTTTTTTTCACTGATGCCTTTATGAATGGTATTTCAGTTTTGTGTTTTATGTTTGTACTTTACCTACCATATACTTTTAAAAACGTCTATCGTATTTTGTACATGTAGCAAAAAAATTAATAAATCAATGAATAAATGAATATTAAAAAAAAATTGCTAATAAATTAAATTCCCTGGTAAAAAATGCACCCGTATGAACACGCCAAGCCCGCCCTTATAATGCGTTCACTTAAACCATTATGTTTTTATGATATTAGACGTTGATAGATCGCGTACCTTGTAGACGAGTGTAGTTTTAATAGAGAGCATTACAGTAATCATTTATAGTTAAGGGGTGCAGCGCGGAGTTTGAAAATTTACGTGTTTATAAGTCAATGGTGCTAGGCGCTGAATAGGTCTTATGCATTAAAAGGACTAGTATAGGTTAGCTTGATCCTTTCACAAGGTCATGGTTGTCTTGGAATTTGAAACAAATACCCAGAAACTGCATAAACAATACGTAAAATAATGATATCTAAAAACTTATTTCTTCAGAAACTTTGTAAATATAGCACAAATGAAACAATGATCTGACATCAAAATGTTTGTATTAAAATTCTGCAGGTCACTGTTGTCTTATTTTTCAATAAAAAAAACATGAATATGAAAATATTAAGACTTTTCTTATTTTTTACCCAAACGCCTATGATTTTACGAAAGTAAACATTGCTCTAATTTAATCACCAGCCTACTCTGTACAGATATTAGTGTGCGTGCGTATTCTTGTCGTGCGCCGTTGTCACATCACTGCCACGCGCCGCCGCTCGCTCGCTATCATAAAGAAACTTGAAACTCGCAGTTTTGCGTCCGCGCTGCACCCCCTTAAGTGAATTTGAAAATACGTGTGGGCAACTAGATTGTTTTCTAATGTTTTCACGAACACTTTTAAAATAACATTTAAATTTAAATAAAGAAGTAGTTTGGTATCTGCCTGCCCTATCTCTGGAAAGGCGTCGATTGGCGAGTGGCAACGCGCTCAGCACGATACCTTCTGTCCCGGTCCGAGTTCGGGTAAAGTGTGTTTCAGATTGACTGCTGGGCAAAGGCTTCCATCATTGAAAACTCCCCGAAAAAGTCAGACAAGCTCCAAGTAAACTGGTATTTAAAACAATGGTGTATAAAATGTTTCTACAGGAATCAACACCTGCGTAAGAGATTCCCATCATCTTTTCTTCTGTTATGTTTAAGTATGTTTATGTAGTCTATTTTTGACGTGACAACGTCTTATAATTCGATAGAGCCGGCTGCACGCACGAAAAAGTTCGGCGTTACCTCGCTCTGAGGCGTTCCATGTAAGGCTTGAAGTGCAAGCGAGAGCGCGGAACGAGCGACAAAGAAGCACAATCGGCTGAGTAGAAATTTAGCCGTGCTGCTGTGCAAGCCCGTGGCCGGCATCGCCACCGCGGTACTTACCCCCAACACCCCCCGACACCCCCAACACCTCCCGACACCACCAACTCCTCCCGCCTACCTGTTCGACGGGCTGCTGCTGCTGTGCAAGCCCGTGGCCGGCATTGCCACCGCGGTACGTACCCCCAACACCTCCCGACACCCCCAACTCCTCCCGCCTACCTGTTCGACGGGCTGCTGCAGGCTGCTGTGCAAGCCCGTGGCCGGCATCGCCACCGCGGTGCGTACCCCCAACACCCCTAGACACCCCCAACACCTCCCGACACCCCCAACTCCTCCCGCCTACCTGTTCGACGGGCTGCTGCAGGCTGCTGTACAAGCCCGTGGCCGGCATCGCCACCGCGGTACGTACCCCCAACACCCCCCGACACCCCCAACACCTCCCGACACCTTCTTAAGACGTTGTCACGTTCAACTATCGTCAGTAAACCGACTTTACAGACAACCAATTTTTATTTAAGTTTTTTATTTTTTATTTTATACTATGTATATTATATTATTATCATTTAATTTAATAAACTCAATATGTATATTGCAGTTCTTATAAATTTATGTAGTATATGTTTCATTTACGTTCTTTGTCGCACCGCTTACTAATTTTTCTGTCTAGCCCTTAGGTCGACTGGTAGAGAATGCCATTTGGCATTAAGTCCGCCTTTTGTACTTTATTTTATTTTATTGTGCAATAAAGAATGAATAAATAAATAAACCAAGTCATCTTTACAATTGATTGGTATTGGCTTCATCACCACGCTTGCCAAATGCGGGGAATTGAAGCCAGGACCTTCGGAAGCATATTTGATTATACTTAATAATAAATTTTCGGTCACCCATCCGATGATCCTTGCGAAAGTTGCTTAACCTCGGCATTCGCAGACCGAGCGCGTTAACCACTGCGCCATCGAGCTCCTCAGATTTTATTAGCTTTGTTAAGGGGGTGCAGCGCGGACGCAAAACTGGAAGTTTCAAGTTTCTTTATGATAGCGAGCGAGCGGCGCGTGGCAGTGGTGTGACAACGGCGCACGACAAGAATACGCACGCACACTAATATCTGTACAGAGTAGGCTGGTGATTTAATTAGAGCAATGTTTACTTTCGTAAAATCATAGGCGTTTGGGTAAAAAATAAGAAAAGTCTTAATATTTTCATATTCATGTTTTTTTATTAAAAAATAAGACAACAGTGACCTGCGGAATATCAATACAAACATTTTGATGTCGGATCATTGTTTCATTTGTGCTATATTTACAAAGTTTCTGAAGAACTAAGTTTTTATTAGATATCATTATTTTACGTATTGTTTATGCAGTTTCTGGGTATTTGTTTCAAATTTCAAGACAACCATGACCTTGTGAAAGGACGTAAATTTTCAAATTCCGCGCTGCACCCTCCTAATAAAGAGACTGATACAACTGTCAACCATGTTTCCGATGTCATCAGTGGTGTCTGTCTGTCAATACAGTGAAAGGCTAGAGACTCGCGGGCCAAAGCTCTTGCGTGCCCAAGCTTTCTAGACTAGAGTGAAAGCTTACAGATCAAAGATACGAAAGCATCGCCGGTCTGTAACTAGCCGTAAGCACGAGCTTTTTGTAGCCTTATCAGAGGTGATCGGAATTATAAGACTTAGAAATAATAAACTTCACGATACGACTCAATGTGAATTAGTAGATCATGATGTTTTTTTAGTATCTCGTATTTCACGAAATTCAAACGGAATACCTATTTCTAACCCCAAGCATTATTTAGTTAAAAATTGTTTTGTCAACGTCACACTAACGTCATTTTAAATTTGAGAAAAAGAGACAAAACAATGATTAAGGCGAAGGGTAAGGCACACTAGCGCCACCAATTGATAATTTGACAATTACTAACGGACCGGATCTTTTTTTAAACATTGCGTACCGTCCGACAACAGGAAAGCATCCATAGTATTTAATTAATAATCGTGCACTACTTTTTGTTGCGTGGTTTATTCACAAAACGGGCTATCGCATTTATTCACAAACAATGGCCACTGTTGGCGAATGAATACAAAAACAAACCTAAAAGTAGTGCACAATTATTAAATAATAGATGTTTGCCTAGTGTCGAAAGGTCCGCAATGTTTGAAAAAAAATCTAGTTTAGCAGTTATCAAATTAAATCCATTAGCGGCGCTAGTGTGCCTTACCCTTCGCCTTAACTAAATTATGAATAAAGGGGGTAAATATCTAAACACTATAAAAATCCACTTGAATGTAAGTGGACATGGAGTCCAGACGCGAAGACAACTGATGCAGCGTGAAAATAACGCAGCATCAGTCACTTGCTGCTATTGCAGCCGCCTAGCCCTTTACGTGCCTTCCGAAGCGATCGGCTCGATTTGATACATTTTTGGTCACCCATCCAATGACCGGCCATTGCGAAAGTTGCTTAACCCCAGCTCTCGCAGACCGGGCGCGTAAACCACTGCGCCATCGAGCTCCTCAGGACAAAGTTGACAAGGTTAAAAGTGAAACAACAAAAAATAACACAAAACATTTTGGTGATTACAAAATTTCGCCGCGAAACTTCGCAGCTCAATTTATGCGCCACAACTAATATGCAGGCCGTGCGCCGCGCCCGCCATATTGACAGATGCCGCCATTTTGTAATATTGGCGGGAAAACCGTGTATAGCATGGACTTGAACGCGCCATAATTTATTTTGATGACAGAAGTCGGAATTAGGTTGTTTTTTTATAATTTTACGGGTAAGCAAAGTGCTTTGATCTCACCTGATGTTAAGTGATGATAAGGCCAATGATGGAAGCGCACATCACCCGGGATCTTCAACTAATGAGGCACTGGCTATCTTATCTCTAGCTTGCAGAACACAACAATGCTTATGCTATAAATAATATAGATAAGGTGGTGGTAGCTAGCCAGGCGGACAAACAAGCCCTACCACCAACCAAACCGAGTACACAAACATGTACCCCCCGCTGGGAAAACAACCCGGGACCTCTGGGTCTACACCGGTGGTCTTAACTACTAGACCACAGAGGCGGTTAAAGGTAGTATGTACGATTTATGTGCTTACAACGATATGAGACAAACTTGCCACAAGAACTGTGTTTCAATTAAAGCAGACCTTAGGGACCTGGACCTGGTTCCCGTTCCTGTGGGAACATCGGGATAAAAACTACCCTATGTGTTAATCCAAGTTATTAAACTATGCCGACTTTCATCCAAATCCATCCATCCGTTGCAGCGTGAAGAAGCAACAAATATACACACACCCACAAACTTTCGAATTTATAATATTAGTGTGATGTGATTATTATAAGTAAATAAAACTTATAGCTATGTTAGTATTCAAGCACATCCTTGTGCTGGTCCGGTGGTGTTAGCTGGCAGTCTAGCGCGAAAACGCCGGTACACCTACCCCCCGGCCAGAAGTCCTCCCTTATGAAGATGTTGTCCAGCTTGACTGTCGGGACTCGCACCACAAAGGCCTTGAAGCTGACATTGTGTCGCGACTCCAGCGGCTCCACCCTCAGAAGGGAGTTGTCTTCGTCTTGATGTATTCTATCACGTCCTGTAAGGTGATGGTGTGGTGTAGGCGCGACAGTACATCGGCGTGGTCGGCGTCGCAGCTCGCAACAGGAACTGGCGAGCTGTCCTGGTCCTGGGCAGGCAACGGTTCTGGTTCAGCCGCTGTCGGTGCGCCCCCTTCTTTCTTCTTTTGAATAGTTTCGAATACCGGTGCCATTGTCCACCAGCATTTATATTGGTAAAACTTGTATATGCATACAAGTGTGCTAATTGTCTGTCGCTACTTATCTACGCACATCTGATGTGAATAGAAGTATACTCTTCAGTCGCGTTTGCGTCATGCTTAATTAGGGCGAAACTGTTTAGGAATGAATGGAAAAATTGCGGGATGGAGCGGCCGGCGAAGCCATGGCGCCCGTCAAAGCGTTTAAACCAATGCGGATCGTAGGGCTGGCGACAAATATACAATAAAAAAATAAAAAAATTGTAGACTCAAAAACAGTCTTGGTCTCTGGTACCTTGGTACCTGGATGAAAATGAAACCTAGCTAGATCGATTTATCGCCCGCGAAACCCCCTGCATACTAAATTTCATGAAAATCGTTGGAGCCGTTTCAGAGATTCAGATTATATAGGTACACATATACAAGAATTGCTCGTTTAACCTTTTCATAGTCAGAGGGATGCATATTCCCACCACATTTTGAACTTTATGTGATTGAGATAAGATTGAAAACCAATGAAATATTCAAACATGTTCTGTCTGTTAAAGGGTAAAAGGTATTAGGTATAGCTTCGATCATCGGTCATGAGGCATTTGCCGTATATGCCGAAGCCCAACAGAGAAGTAATAATAATAATAATAATTAATGCCAAAAAATGTTATGTATTTATAAACGACATTACTCTTCTTCTTCGTTCTTTCAAACATTAACCTAATTTGATTTGACCTATGCAACAACTTTTGTAACCTAAAATGTTTTAGGTTACAGAAATAAACACTCAATTGACGGAACACAATAGTGACGTCATAGTTTACTATTCTAGTTTATTTATTTATGCTTTATACACATAGGTTTGTTTGTATCTATATGTATAAAATTCTCGTGTCACATGTAAGTTGCCATACTCCTCCATAACGGCTCGATCGATTTTTATGAAATTTTATATATACATTCGGTAGGTCTAACAATCGGTCGTAACGTAATCTATTTTTTATACCCCTAAGTGATAAGGGTGGTCCACCCCAATTTTTGTTTAATTATCCAATGCAAAATGTTCCTAGCTGTGAAACATACGATTTGTTTGTTTTGTTGCCATAGAAACGATTTGTTTGTATTGTTGACATAGACCCTGTCAAAGCGATACGAAGTCCGCCGTGACAGCTAGTAATACATAAATTTTAACGTTTGTGTGCAATTAAACTTATGTACATCTAGTAACATATACCAATTTTACAATTAATGGCAAACACAGCAATGCTATAAAATACTTTAAAAAATAGTGTACTCAACAGTGATATTGAAGAAAAGAATACAAAAAATTAATACTAATATATCTATATACTACAACATATCTATTAAATTTGCAACGATTAAATTAAATTAAATTACTGGATAATAAGCCGAAGTAGCACTTTAAAATACATGTATTAAAAATAAAATAAGTATAATAAATTAAAAAGTGTTATTGCCAACCCTACCACTCGCGTGTAATCCTCTCCTCCTAATGAGTCGCTGCCGGTCAGCCATCTTTGTGTGGCAACTGTCACGTGACGTGCAGGCCGATATTAAACCGTCTCCGTGGCTTAGTGATAACAGTACCAGCCGTATATACCACACGCCCCAGGTTCGGGAATCAATTTAGAAGATGGTAGAGCTTCTTATAACACCTATTTCAATTTTACTATAAAAATCAACCAGCCTCAAGGAGTTCGAGTGGGATAACCGGTGCAATGCTCTGAGCGCTGAGCTACTGCGACCTCTACCGAACTGATCAGAGGTCAGAGCATTAAACCAATTCAATTCCCACTCGAATCTCCTGGTTTTTCTAGTAAATTTTTATCTAAGTAGTAACTGCATAAAGCATTTTGAATGCAAAAAATATCTATAGAAACGAAACTACTTATACGGATCTACTCGCGTTAATTTTACACATTAATTTTATTTAATGTTTATCCTGACGTTTCGAACCTGTTGCAGGGTCCGTGGTCACGGGGAGACGCGAGTAGATCCGTAGGTAAAAGAAGTTTCATTTCAATGTGTAGTGTTCGCGTAAAAGAAAACAATTTAAGAATATCGATGCTTTAATTCTATGTAATAACATCGAATCAAGACGAAGTCTTACTGCCGGTACTGAGACGTCAATTAAGTCTCTTGCTGTCACTTTCTTATATATAGTGCCAAACAGAGAAGGAAAGACATTTAATTGACATTAAAACTTAATTGACGTCTCTGAGTATGACCACAGAGGCGGATCAAACAATAGCAACCTTTACAAAAGGAGGTACTTCACTAACCACATAGAAACTTAGCTTTCAGTACAAACTTTGCGAGATCCCAAATAAAAATAAACAAAATTGCGAATGAAAAGTGTCGTAATAGGGAAAGTTGGGACTTTGTGAGTTTGTGAGACGCTCCCACTCACAATCAGGATAAACGGGGGAGTTGGCCGTACTACAGCTTATAGCTACAGAATAAGGAGACCAAAAGGTTAGCGTCATACAAACATCAACATCATCATCATCATCATCATCATCAGCTCATTTATGTCCCCACTGCTGGGGCACGAGCCTTCCCTATGGATGGAAAGGGAGAACGGGCCATAAACCATCACGCGGGCCCAGTGCGGATTGGTGGTTGTTAACGACTGCTAATGCAGCCGGGACCAACGGCTTTACGTGCCGACGAAGCACGGAAGAGTGAGAGATGATAAATTGGTCTCCTATCCGATGACCGGCCTTTGCGAAAGTTGCTTAACCTCAGCACTCGCAGACCGGGCGCGTTAACCACTGCGGCATCGAGCTCCTCTTATCTTATATTTATTTATTATTTTGCAACCTTAATTTAATCTTGTTTAAGATTTAAGGTAAGGTGAAGTTGTTGATGCTCTCCAATGTTTTTGATGTGTAACATCTTTCAGCTCGCTTTCTATATAAACAATTTGTGGGAGTGATTTCGTGAAATGGGACGGAAGTATGTGTCACAGTGTAACAGGAAGTCGGGGAAGCGCGCATGCGTGCCATTTTGTAAATTTAAAATCGATATTATGAACATGACATATTATTATTATATGTGACATAAAGGTCATTTTGATATGTCAAATGTCTTCTAATGAGTATTTACTGCATTTATTTTATAGTAATAAAATGATGTAATACCTGACCCACTTTTTTCAGAAAATAATGTTAAAATTGCTTATTACTAAGGTGAGATGACAAATGTTACACATCATATGCGACTATTGTAAGGCTCGCTCGTTTTTTATATTAATTTAAATGTACGGGTGTGAGCAAAACGGACCACTTTCGAGATGCATTTTTGTTTCAAATCTTTCACCTAGTACATTATTAATCGAAGCCTTTAAAGCACTAAGCCAGGTTTAAGTTATCTTACAAACACAATACTTTGTAAAGGTAAATGTTCTAATGAGAGACACTTAAAACCTGCCACGTATTTCAAAACCTTTGATGAATAAAAATAATTAAAAAAGAAAGAAAAAAAACACAGAATCTGAGCACAAAAGAAACGTGGCCGTGTAACGAGGTGTTCGCAACTAATGACGTCACACCAATTACGTCATGCTCCTGAAAATGTATTTGCCTTTATAAAAATACGTTAGTACACAAAATCATAGCACAAGAGACTGTAGGACCGTAAGCTTTCATACATGACATGAGAGGAACGCACGCATAGACAATATCTCATCGTCATCATCATCATCATCAGCTCATTTTTATGTCCCCACTGCTGGGGCACGAGCCTTCCCCATGGATGGATAGGGAGAACGAGAAGATGGTGTTCTAATTTTCTCCGTGCTTCGGAAGGCACGTAAAGCCGTTGGTCCCGGCTGCATTAGCAGTCGTTAACAACCACCGCACCGCACTGGGCCCGCGTGGTGGTTTATGGCCCGTTCTCCCTATCTATCCATAGGGAAGGCTCGTGCATTGACTCTAGCAGTGGGGACAATAATGAACCAATGATAATGATTCCATCTTTTAAAGGAGCTACAAAGAAACGAGTCTCCAAATGTATAAATTGTGTTGATTCGCACAAAACACCATATCGTCTAGCTAGATAGACACCTTCTATGTTCTCAGAGTCATTTGCATACATTAGCTGAGGTATCGACATTTTTCCATGTCATTATTGTCGAACTTGCTCAATGACATAACATGCACAAATAGAATATGGAATCAATGTTGTGTAACATTAATAATATGAATAATAATAGAAAACGATGTTTTTGAGAAGCTGCTCGATCTATAATTGCTTAAGTTACTTTCGCAAAAGCCTGTCTAAGGATGGATGACCAAAAATGTATCATATCGAGCTCCTTCGTGTTTCGGAAGGAACGTAAAGCCGTTGGTCCCGGCTGCATTAGCAGTCGTTAACAACCATCGCCCGCACTGGGCGCGCGTGGTAGATATACATAATATCCAACCATTTTGTCTGTCATTGTCACTCCGTCCGCTTTCTTCTTCTTCTTTCATTCGTTCCCTGAGGAACCGGCTAAAGTCATAGACCATGCTGCCACGTCATTAGTTTCTTAATTTCATTAGTATTATAATCCTAAAGATGATGATGAATGATAATAGAAATGATATACCCCCCAACCCCTCGAGTATCTCAGTAAAGATTTTTATTTTATTTTATTTTATTTTATTTTTATTTTTTTTGGAAAACTTACAGCTAATACATAAATTAAAAGTGTTTATAAATTAAATATAGCCAATTACAAGTTTCCACTTATAGCTTAATATTAATACAGATTATATAATCTCTTCGATTTTCGATGGAAAGCGGAAAATGTTGGTAAGACTTTTTTTTTTACATAAAGAAGTTATTATTAAATTTGTTTTTAAAGATGTGGGGCTTTCCTAAGTCCTCGGGCGGACTTCTTGAGAGAATTTGAAAAGTGACGTTGCACTGTTTTGTTTCATTTGCCAACACTTATATTATAACGGTTTATAACCCACCATTATTTTTTTCTTATTTTTGTATGTGTAGTTGATTTTCCTATCGACCCACCATTATTTCACATTAATATTCGACATAACACAAATTTTAGAAAATAAAACAAAACCGCAGACATGACTCTTCATTTTCCAGCCAAGAAGTCCACTCCGTCCGTTTTAATTTTTGTTGAAAGTGTATTCCGTTTTTAATAATAGAATTAGGGATTCGGAATATACAGCCTATAATTTTTTTTTCTTTTGATCCTTAGTTGATCAATCTAAATATTTTTGATATGCCATTTTGTTTTTATATTTTATACATTTTTATGTGTTACGCTTGTGTTGCTATCGCAGCATCACCTAAATCGACGGAAGATCAGCGCTAACCTCAAGGCTAGCATTTTGCTGAGTCGGAACCGTTTTGGGACTCTCCTATGATTTTTTCCATTTTTATTTCTATGTTTGAACTGTTTTGTCCCAAATTATTTTTTTTAATTTTTTTTTTCATTCATAATATATCGGACAAAGTCGTGGGCAAAGCCTAATGGATCTACAAATAAATTACGTTAAAATCATACAAAATGACCATGGGAACAGTGGATGACTAAAGTTTAGCGTAAGAGTTTTCATCCATACACAATTGGCGTACAAAAACGCTTTGTCCCAAGCGTTTGACGTAACGCATTGTGTGGCTTTCCCATTCATTGTGTGTTTATGATAGAATCGTGCACTATCGCAAATGGGGACAAGGCAAAGAAAAGTCAAAATTTGCGCGTAAAAAATTAAACTATCACTTTTATGTTATTTTAATGTGATGTGTTGGTAATTTGATTTAAAATACTGAGCAGATAATCTTTCAATTTTTTTTTATTTTTGTTTAATGGCTTCCCACGATTAGCATATTTAGCCAGTGTCAAAGTATTTTTCAAACAAGTTATACTATACGAATAAACTATATTTAATTTGTTACTAGATGATAATGAATGATAATAGAAATGAGTAGGGATTAATGACATTCCCCCAACCCCTTGAGTATCTCAGTAAAGATGTGGGGCTTTACTAAAACCTCACGCAGACTTCATGAGAGAATTAGAAAAGCTACGTTGCACTGTTTTATTTCATTTGCCCAACACTCATGTACGCCTACAAACACTTAACGGTTAATGCCTAATCCACCATTAATTCACATTTATATTAGACAAAACAAAACCGCAGACATGACTCTTCACTTTCTCGCCAAGAAGTCTACAAATCATTTATTCAAAAATAAATACTTTTCTTAAAGTTTTCTTTCCTTTTAGAAAAGGCAATAGGATCTACCCCATACAGCCATGTCTTTAGTAATTATCATGATTAATGATCGGTGGTAATTAAAGCATGATAAATGATGGATGATAAATCAAACACCGTATTTTCCCCTAACCCTTGAAGTTTTTAAGGATATGGGAATTTCTGCAGGTGGAAGCGCACTTTATACGATATAATCCGATATAATATTTAAAAAAAAATAATATTCAGCTATTGAGGGAGTCTTTGCATATAAATTTTAACTATATCAAATCTCAAACTGTACAGTGCGCGCTTTGTGCTAAAAAGGGGCACGAAGTATTCACGTCTTAATACATACCTAGACATATCAGGCAGCAGTTGAAACAACTGATAAAAACCTATATCCTACTACCAATAGTTACAAAGTTAGTTTCTGTCGATCATAACGGTCAGACCTAGATAAGATAAGTCATACTTTTTTCGAATGGAGAAAACTTTGTGCGTGTACCTCTGCGTCCGGGGAGACGCAGATCTCCTCCTGACCCCCCTTCGCCTCACCCAGTCCCTAAGGGCTCGCCAGGGCACAGGAGGGTGGTATACCCAAAAATACTGTTTTTCTCTGCTACCAGGGTCATCCGGAATCGTACTAGGCAATCACTAGTCAGAAGGAGGCATGCCCGCAGAATGATACCAACCAAAGCGGTTTTAATCTATCACCAGCTTATTTTTGAAGTCCTTACACTTGGGGCACGAGCATTCCCTATGGATAGGGAGAACGGGCCGTAAACCACCACGAGGCCTTAAGCAGTGGTGGTTGTTAACGACTGCTAATGCAGCCGGGACTAACGGCTTTACGTGCCGACGAAGTACGGGGAGATCGAAATGATATGTTTTAGGTCAGGCATCCGATGAACGGCAGGCTTATTAGCGATCTTTAAGTGACAGTTGCGTTCGCAACAATTAACAATTTATCGCTACCAAAACACATAGTCGTATTACGGAACAAATAACGCTGCGATAGCGCCACGAGTGAGCGATTGACGAACTAAAAGTGGATGACGGCGCTCTAAGATAAACCGACCGGTTGTAGAGACCGCAACTAGTAGCAGTCGCGTTGCCATTGTGCAATTAGCAACTGGTTGCTTTCTTTCAGTAATCCTACTAAAATTATAAACGCGAAAGTTTGTAAGTGTGGACGGATGGATGTTTGTTACTCTTTCACGTAAAAACTACTGAATGGATTTGGATTAAATTCGGCATACAGATAGTTTATAACCTGGATTAACACATATGATAGTTTTTATCTCGATATTCCCACGGGAATTAATAGAAACTGTCAAAGTGGATGTTTGTTACTCTTTCACGTAAAAACTAATGAATGGATTTGGATGAAATTCGGCATACAGATAGTTTATAACCTGGATTAACACATAGGATAGTTTTTATCCCGATATTCCCTCGGGAATGAATGGAAACTGTCAAAGCGGTATGAAGTCCGCCGGGTCCACTTGTAAGCTAATAAGCCTGCTGCTTTTGGAAAAATTGCTTTATCTTAGTTAACTTCAGCAAACGTCCGTCAATCGATTTTATACCAAACGGACACCATTTAAAACCACATCAGAATAATTACACTGTTCCACCGGATGTGACGGGGTATAGTGTAATTTTAACGGACGTCGCTTCCGGTCATGCTTGGCTTGCCCAGCAGGGGGGCGGCAAGCCCACGGCGGAACGGTCTCCGATCAGCGTTACGTCAAAAACTTGCGTCCAACTGCTTACATCTAACATCAGTGTGATCATCATGAAGCTCATTGTAATGGTATTGGTACTAATAATGTTCAAGATCACTTTTCGTCGCCAAACATTAACATTAACAAAAAAACCGGCCAAGTGCGAGTCGGACTCGCGCACGAAGGGTTCCGTACTTTATACCGTATTAAAAAAAAAAACTACTTACTAGATCTCGTTCAAACCAATTTTCGGTGGAAGTTTGCATGGTAATGTACATCATATATTTTTTTAGTTTTATCATTCTCTTATTTTAGAAGTTACAGGGGGGGGGCACACATTTTACCACTTTGGAATTGTCTCTCGCGTAAACTATTCAGTTTAGAAAAAAATGATGTTAGAAACCTCAATATCATTTTTGAAGACCTATCCATAGATACACCACACGTATGGGTTGATGAGAAAAAAATTTTTGAGTTTCAGTTCTAAGTATGGTGAACCCCCAAAATTTATTGTTTTTTTTTTTCAATTTTTGTGTGAAAATCTTAATGCTGTTCACAGAATACATCTACTTACCAAGTTTCAACAGTATAGTTCTTATAGTTTCGGAAAAAAAGAGGCTGTGACATACGGACGGACGGACAGACAGACAGACAGACATGACGAATCCATAAGGGTTCCGTTTTTTGCCATTTGGCTACGGAACCCTAAAAAAATACCAAAAAAGTGTGCATCCTCATAGTCATGCATTCAGCCGTCTACGTACAAGCCGGTTATATTAAATTATTTATATATTTTTTTATATTTACGGGTAAGCACAGTGCCTTAATCTCACCTGATGTTAAGTGATGATAAGGCCACTTGGTAGAAGCGCACTTCACCCAGGATCCTCAACTAGTGAGGCACTGGCTATCTTATCTCTATATAGCTGCGGAACACAACAATGCTACAAACATTGATGTTATTATGGCGACAAATTTAGATAAGATGGTGGTAGCTAGCCAGGCGGACAAACAAGTCCTACACAAAGATGTACCTCCGCTGGGAATCGAACCCGGGACCGCTGGGTCTAAACCGGTGGTCTTAACCACTAGACCACAAAGGCGGTTAAAATTAATATTGAAATTTAATTTCGTTATGATGTTATCTGGTGAACTAATCACTACACTCTACGATTAATGTGTAACGATTGAATTATAACACGAATAAATCGAAAAAAAAACTATATAAATTCAGGAAAGTGTTTACCAATTCGTTTCGTTAGGTACCAGGTAATCCGGACTACGCTTTGACCGACCAGGGAATTCAACCCAGCTTAACCACTCATCCACCTAGGCGTTTTAAAGTGCAAAACGTGTTATTGTGTACCGACAAATCGTCGTTAACGTTGCACTTGCCCGACGGTGGGCGTTGGGCATGCAAGTGCGCTCACCCATGAAGAAGGGGACAGTTACGAGGGCTGCGCACATTAACGACCAAGTTTTGTGAGTCGAAGCTTATTTTTCGGACAGCAAACACAGAATAAATAGGCACAGAAGGCTTCGGTCGATAGCGCGATCTTAATTGCCTACGTTCGCGGTTTGGTCGTAACGCTAGGGTTGACGTATACAGGATGTGTTTTGTAAGGTTAAGGAATTTGAAATAAAAGTAAAGCTTAAAGTAAAATAAAAGTAAAGTGTTGGTTGACGTTTGTTTAAAATACGCTTGATTCCTTGTATTTGTAACAAAGTGCGCGAGGCGCCTCGACTGAATCACGCATGACTGGCGTTGTCCCAAGTTAGATAGGACAAGGGACTATTTATCATATTGTAAGATCTACATACATAGATACCATACCATACCATACTGTGGCGGCGCCACCTACCGCATACGCCGCACATCGACACGAACCACTATAGGGATGCCTGTAGTAGGATGCCACGTCACTCCCCCCCTGTAGAGACTGTAGGGATGCCAATGGTAGGTAGAATACCCACCAAACCTATCAAATGCAATTAAAATATGTAACTACTAGCGGCCACGACTTCATCCGCTTGAGTATATTATGATTTAATAAAAATATCCTAGAACCCAATTGCAGTGCCACCTTTTGGGTCCAATTGCGAATCTTAACAATCCAGAGATCCCCTCAAACACACACAAAGAGTTCTATCGAAATCGGTCAAGCCGCTCAGGAGGAGTTCAGTGATATACACACACACGGTCTGCGACGTTGGTCCCGGCTGCATCAGCAGTCGTTAACAACCACCAACCCGCACTGGGCCCGCATGGTGGTTTATGGCCCGCTCTCACTGTGGTGTTTCTATCTTTAAGGGAGGCTCGTGCTCCAGCAGTGGGGACATAAAATGTGCTAAAGATGATGATATAGCCGAGATCACCGCAAGAATGCGTACGTGTATGCATGCGTGCACCTATATATATATATATATATATTTTTTTTTAATTTATTGGATCACCAACAGTTGTTACATCAAAACAATTATGTGGTTTACTTATATAGTGACATATACTTACCCCCTTATTCATAAAAACTATTTAAGCATAATTTAGTTAGTTAATCATTGTTTTGTCTCTTTTTCTCAAATTCAAAATGACGTTTGCGTGACGTTGACAAAACAATATTTAACTAAATAATGCTCAAATAGTTTTTATGAATAAGGGGGTTAATGTACAACTTCTTAGAGGTGAACTCATGCACTCATGGTGATGCATGCTGCATTGAGGTACAGACAGTATTTACTGACTAAGCTACGTACTTCTAAAACTATGTTGTGTTTTAGAAGTACGTAGCTATCTATTTATATCGCTTGTTTGTATGGAAGCCTTCTGTATCTATTTATTTTGTTCAACAGTTGTGTGTGGCAGCTGAATGATAAGGCTGACACATTTCGGAACACCCGTGAATAATAAGCATTGTATTTTTTACTTTACGCCGAATAATAATAGATAGATATAATCGTATATATTGAACAAAATATTTTACAGATTCATACACACTTATAAACTTTTGTAATTAGTTTAGAACAAAGTTCGATGGCGACCAGCCCCCCAACCGCCTAACACTCTCGCTTTCGATCGCTTTGAAGGCGAGGCCCTCGCCTCGCTTTCTAATATAGTATCGAAATATAATATCGAATAATATCGAAAGCTATAGCCTATAGCTTTTGATATTGCTTTCATATTGCTTTCGAAAAGACAAGATGACGCCTCCTCCTCGCCTCGCCTTTAAAGCGATCGAAAGCGAGAGAGTTAGACGGTCGACCCCCAGGCGATCGGCTTGCATTGCATCCCATCACTGATGTTATTTATTTCAGTTCGGTGCGTTACTTTGATTATGCTCAATGTGGCGTCGACTGTATTTGTACTCAAAATTGGTGTTTTTGATGCTTTCTTGTCGGGTACTTCATCGATTCACACCACGACTGGTTCGCACCACGGTGTGAATCGCAGAAGGACTCTTTTTGAATTGGCTGTTTCGAACCATGGTATGAATCGGCGAATGTCTTTTTCGTACTTCAGCGATTCGCACCACGGTGCAAACCACCCATGCATATTTTTGATTTCGCGGATTCGAACCAACGAAATTTTATTATTATTTAACAGTCATGCACAATACACCTTTTTGGGGTATATTCCCATTTGTCCCCCGTCACTAATAGGGTGACAAATAAACTTTTTTTTTATATTAACGGAAGTGCCTTGATCTCGCCTGATGTTAAGTGATGATAAGGCCAATGATGGAAGCGCATAAACCCGGGATCCTCAACTAGTGAGGCACTGGCTATCTTATCTCTAGCTGCCGGAACACAATAATGCTACAAACATTGATGTTATGGCGACATATTAGATAAGATGGTGGTAGCTAGTCAGGCGGACAAACAAGCCCTACCACCAACCAAACCGAGTACAAAAACATGTACCCCCCGCTGGGAATCAAAATCGGGACCTCTGGGTCTAAACCGGTGGTCTAAGCCACTAGACCACAGAGGTGGTTAAAAGGCGGTTTTTTAATTGAATATTCCTTTTTTGGGAGAAGGCCCTTCTCCCTTTTAAAAAAAAAAACAAACATATTTTATAAAAAAAAACATAACCGCTATGAATAATAAGGACAAAGCTTAGAGAAGGCTTTGTATTTTTAATATTACATAGTCCGTCTAACACCTGCTATGGCATATGGCGGGCTGTGAACAGCATTCACACGAAATTAAACTTTAATATCTTACACGTTAAAGCTGAAATTCCAACGCAGGTATAAATCCAATGAATTTTAAGTTATCGTTTTGTTGGAAGATGGAGATTCGATATCTTCCCATGTCGATACACATGAATGGAGCATTTTATAAAGAGGTAAGGTTTTAAAGCGTTGAGGCACAAATAACGAGACGGCAGAAAGTAAGCTTCATACATACTGCGCCCGAGCAACGCACACGGACACGAATCTCGCAACAGATCGCAACAGCCCGCAGGCTTATTACCAGTGATCGGAGTAGGTATTTTGTTTCATTGACCGTAAACGTTAATGTTAATTTGGACATTCCGCGAGATTCTAACTAAACATGATAAAAGAAGGCTTGTCTTACGTATTGGGAGTGGGCGCCACGACATTGTCAAACTTACATTAGCGACGTGTTGCCAATTTCCATTGCATACATGCGCGATGTTGCCTCACGATTTTGCCGCGCAACACGGCTTTTGGAAACAAAAGAATAGGGCGGGCTCCACCGGCGCCGCTAGAAAAAAGCACCTGTTTTTGTCTCTTTCTACAGCATTCAAATTGTGTATCGACAATATTTCGGGAATGTCCATATTAATACAACGTATCGCAAATACAAAAAATTGCGCTCTACCTACTCCGATCACTGCTTATTACCGATCTTTAAGTGACATCCCCGATACATACGACTTTAAAGTTTATACTGACACCCCCCACCAACCGTCATCAGCGGTAATCATAAATGCAAGTACACACAGTTATTTAAGCATTTTTATTTTTCCTTATAAAATTAATTTGTTAATTACAGTTTAACTTTTTTTTCAAAGCAGCTATTTTTATTGGTGTCCGAATCGTCAGTGAAAAAAATAAAAAAGTGTCAACTCGGACACTGTGTCCGAAACGTCATCTAGCCTTCTTAACAAACTACTTTCAGGTTGTATGTTATATGTTGTGTTCGTGTAGATTTACTACAATACATAAATAATGAGAAGCAACTTAAGGCACTGACAACTGTGAAATGCGCTCACTTATATGCGTGCTTTATATTAAAAAAGTATAAAACATACAACGCCAACAAAAATACTTTTACAACTTTAATTTTAATGTTTATAATAAAACATCTAGATTTTAAATAAAAAGCGTTTTTTCGAATTTCCTAATTTGAATCCAGAGGATCAGGCACTATTTGCATCCCTATTTTTAGTTTTAGTTTAGTTTAATTTTCGTCTGGACATCTTCCGAAGACCAGCGTCGTGCCATTACTAAAATGCTGATAAGTTGCCTTCCAGTATCATATACTGCTTATTATGAATATTTTGTGGTGGACCGTATATCTGGTGAAGGTCGCGGGAAGCCGCTGGATGCGAGCAGCACAAAACCAGTCGTTGTGGAGATCCTTGCGGGAGAACATTGTCCAGCAGTGGACGTCTTTTGGCTGAGATGATGATGATGATGATGATGATGATGATGATGATGATGATGATGATGTTGATGATGATGATGCTGATGATGCATGTGTTATTTTGTGATACCGCCCCCGATAGATTTTAACCGGCTCTGTGGTCTAGTGGTTAAGACCACCGTTTTAAACCCAAAGGTCCCTGGTTCGATTATCAGATGGGGGTGGTACATGTTTGTACTCGGTTTGGTTGGTGGTAGGGCTTGTTTGTCAGCCTGGGTAGCTACCACCATCTTATCTACATATGTCGCCATAACATGTTTGTAGCATTGTTGTGTTTCGGCAGCTAGAGATAAGATAGCCAGTGCCTCAGCAGTTGAGGATTCCGGATGAAGTGCGCATCCACCTTTGGCCTTATCATCACTTAACATCAAGGCCAAGTGCTTATCCGTAAGAAGTAAAAAAAAAAAACTAAAAAACATATTTTTCATTTTGCTTGCACGCAGATCGACATTGAGCGCTGTTTTACGGTTGCCAGCGCCTTAAACCACGACACGGTAAACATACTTGGAGAGCATCTAGCTAATTATGCCCGGAGGAAGCCCGCTCATGAATATTAATGGCAGGACAACGAGGAATCATCAGCAGACCGGGAGAGCGCTCTTAAAAATGGAATAAAAATGCAAAACAAATAATTAGAGCACGTTACTATGTATGTGGAGGGTCTGTGGAAGGTACTGACACAGATTATGACGACAATTAAATGCTTTCAGAAGCTTTGCAATCAAATCTAAGCATTCGTATTAGAAATTAATTTAGCCTCAATATTTTAAGTGATTACAAAAAGAGTTTGCACTTTATACAAAAATCTGACATTTGATAATTATGACAATATACCTACATGTAAGCTATTTACTACGTTTAGGTACATAGATTTACTGCTAAACAACATCAACAGCTCATTTAATGTCCCACTGCTGGGACACGAGCCACCCTATAGATGGAAACACCACAGAAACCACTACGCGGGCCTTCCGCGGAAGGTTGCTTTGGATTACACATCATGTACCTCTTTATAACTCATGATAGCCTGGTACTTTGACCACTTCACCCCAATTATGTAGCTCACGCCAGGTATACCTCCTTATGGGATATGATAGCCTGGTACTTCATCCTCCTCACGGCCTCATCCAAAGTTGTAGCTCACGCCAGGCAGGCAGGAGGTATCTCCTTGTGAGATATGATAGCCTGGTACTTTCTCTAAATCTCTAGCCCATTACCAACAGGCAGGCGGTGGTTTTTAACAAGACCAACGGCTTTACGTGCCTTCCGAAGCACGGGAGCTCAAGATATTAAATTTTTGGTTACCCATTCGATGACCGGCCTTTTCGAAAGTTGCTTTACTTCTCTCCGTTATTCAAAATCTGGCTTTTACCTCTTAGAACAAGAACATTCCAAGAACTTACCTCAGCTATCCGATTGTATTAAGAAATACTTGGGTACAATACCTTCCTCGGAATTCTTGAAATCCGTTTACGAGAACAATGCATACCTGCGAACAAAAAAACATGCTACTTTAATGTATATTCTCAGCTGGTGTTCATTTATTGATTGATACACAAAATCAGAGTATATTCGTAATATATAAATGTAAATAAATTGAAGTTACAATACAGTAGAAATTAACCGTGATTTTTTTTGCTGATGCATCTTACTTTAATACCAAAGCGTTATCAAATAAGACAATATCAAATATGATCATCATCATCAGCTCATTTTATGTCCCCACTGCTGGGGCACGAGCCTTCCCACTGGCTGTCTTATCTCTAGCTGCCGGAACACAACAACGTTACAAACATTGTTGTTATGGCGACATATTTAGATAAGATGGTGGTAGCTAGCCAGGCGGACAAACAAGACCTACCACCAACCAAACCGAGTACGTACACAAACATGTACCCCCCGCTAGGAATCGCACCCGGAACTTCTGTGTCTAAACCGGAGGTCTTAACTACTAGACCGCAGAGGCGGTTACACATTCTGCCATGCGCTTTATTCAAAATGCATAGTGCCAACATTATTATTGTAATGAGGACGCGAGTGACAAAGCGTCCGGTTTTTGAGAACCGCCCGATTCTCATGCAAAACGTGCCGCTGCGCAACGACCAAGATGGCCGATTTCGTACGTGCAACGAGATATTTAATTTGCGCGTCATTTAATATCAAATAAATATTTATATTTTATTTTTAATTTATTTTTCGGAAGACCAGCGTTGTAGCATTATTAAAGTGCTATAACACATGCTGAGAAGATGCCTTTTCAGTATCATATGCCATGTATATTAAATTATGAATGCTTTACTTTTTGAATGTTGTTTTGTGATGCTGAATAAATGTTTTCTAATAATATAAATATTTAAAAGGAATTACTTCTTTATCGATTGTTAAATACTTGCTCCCTGTGTGGTGCCGGGGATAACTCCCTGTGTGGTGCCGGGGATAAAGAATTGCACCACCCCATCTCTTCCCGTGGGTGTCGTAAAAGCCGACTAAGGGACCATTCCAGAGGATGGGCAGCAGCATCTCTCTGAGGTTACCCTCAACCTAGTGCGATCGCCAACCCGCCTGCCAAGCGTGGCGATTACGGCAAATACCCCCCATTCCTTGGGGGAGGCCTTTGTCCAGCAGTGGACGTCTCTTGGCTGAGATGAAATACTTGCAAGTGTTCTTTCGCCTGTGAGGGTTCCACTTCACAGTGACGTAATAATACCGCTGTCTTGCAGCGTAAATCACAAACTACTAGAAAAATTCAACGAGTCTTCTGGGGCCTCGGTAGCTCAGCGGTCATAGCATTGGACCGGTTATCCGGTCGTGGGTTCGATTCCCAGTCGAGCTTCTCGAAGCTGGTTATCATAGATGCTCCGAATAAGTATTTTTCATCAAAACATTTCACAAAACGTTACTAAGAACAAGTCATTCGTAGGTATTTCCGTGTTACGTGTCCTTCGCTCGGAGCGCTCAGCACTCGCTCAGAGTGCTTTTAGCGCTTGACGCTCGAGAGCGCTTTCGACATCTCTCTAGCATTCGTGGCATGGACGGACCATTTAAAAGGTACGTAATAAATAAAATACTTGCGAAGAGGTATTTATGTTATACTGAATACCAAAATATCGTCTTTTAGCTTTAAGAATAAATTTGAACTCATGCTCTAAAATACATGGG
The DNA here is from genome assembly GCA_963082485.1 of Eudonia mercurella. Classification (NCBI taxonomy): domain Eukaryota; kingdom Metazoa; phylum Arthropoda; class Insecta; order Lepidoptera; family Crambidae; genus Eudonia; species Eudonia mercurella. The sequence continues at coordinate 381,949 of OY720052.1, read as the reverse complement.
CATGTATTTTAGAGCATAAGTTTGTTATTATAAGATACGTGGACAAAAATATCTAATTTAAATTTTTTTAACTGTCTCATTTTTGCAAGCAAGAAAATTATAACATAGCGCACCGGTCTCAAACCTAGAGGTCCCAGGTTCGATTCCCAGCGGGGTTAAATGTTTGTACTCAGTGAAACTCTCCTATGGCCAGAAATGAACTAATATAGCTTTTATAAAATGTTTAAATAATTTTTAACGCAAATTTTGTTGCGAACAAATTACAAAAACACAAATGTTGAAAAAATTTCCACGAGCAGGATTTGAAATTAATTAACACTTTTTACTTTGAAAGCCAAAGGCGCCCATTCAATGTCAACAACTACCGTCACTAACATCCGATCACAATATTTTTACAAATATTAAAGATCAGTTAAGAAGTAGGCAAGCTATTTATAAATGTTAAAAAATTGAAAATTAATTGAACATTTATTTAAACAAGTTAAAATAAAGTTAAAAATAAGATAAGTAAGCAAGAGCAGACCAATTTGTGTCTGTATTCACAGCAGACATCCACCAAATCAAAGTAGTTCAATCCAACAACATATCAAACTGGCCGATTTCCGTCCATGACACGAATACGCCATTATTTAAAAAGTAATCACGACTTTTCACAATATGGCGGACTAACCAAATGACTTTTTGGAAACAATAAATGTTATACGAGTATTACTGCACCGTGCTAGTTCAAAACCTGACGCAAAATACTAATCTAATAGTTGTCTATAAGTATGCAACGTTTAACATAAACGCGCGAAAAAAGTTGGTACAATACAAAAAACGATTTTAGATATTTTGATATCTATGTTGTATCAATATACCTACCTAAACAAAAAATCAATTTCTGGTTAATAATCCACCATTATTTCACATTAATATTAACATAACACAAATTTTAGAAAATAAAACAAATCCACAAACATCACGCTTCACTTTCCCGCCAAGAAGTCCTGGATTACTCTTAACAGATGTCGTTCGTGACACATATTTATTAAAACTTAGACAGAACGTCTGTCGGGTTAGCTAGTCTATACTAATATTATAAAGAGGAAACCTTCATATTTCTGAGTTTGCAGAAACTTAAAGGAACCCACCCTTCAAGCCGTGTGAAACGAATCATCCGAGGTTTTCTAGAGGGAACGGCATCACGCGCTAGTGCGTATCCCCGAGCCCTACTAGATTCTCAGAGGGGTTCGGATCATGCGCGTCCCCTTCAACCGATTGCGATGAAACATTGTTGAATTTCAGTGCGCATATACGCCTAATACGAACAAAGTCACGCAAGCGCCGCTAAATGTAAACAAAACTTCATTTGGTATGGTGCCAAGCCGCGCACATCAATTAAAAAGTAGAATTTAATTCTTAAACAAACCTACGTACACACTAAACTCTTTGTGTACCGACCAATAGAGATTAATTGTTTAAGACCTTTTATAAATTAGTGTATCTCTCAACTTCAAAGTAACCCCCGCCTCTATAGGCTAGTGGTTGAAGGTCTCAGACCCAGATGTCCAGAGTTCAATTCCCAGAGTATGTTTGTAAAACAAATAAAATAATATATTAGCAAGGGCAAAATGTTAATTATTTTTTAAATTATGCATAAAAAATACATTAAATCAACAAAAACAACATTACACCATGTATTTGACACACACGTATTGTTTGTCTTTAATGCGGCCGACATCTGTCAACGCCAACACCAATCCAAACTCACATTTTATCGTTTTTAATTTTTCATTGCTTAGGATACAATCCGTGCAGCCTTAATAAAATTACGGACGAATTTCGACCACTGGGCGATCACTAGTCAAGATAAAGAGATAAGAATATATTATATTATGTCAAGTTCGTAAATAGAAACGCGAGCAAACAGTTTCCCACACAGTATTTAATTAAAAAACTAGAGATGACTAGAATTAAATTCGCTCCCATATTTGGTCTTTAAAGTCCAGATATGGTGTGTGTGGACATCAGGAAATTAAAAGTTGTCGCGACCATCCAAGTAATGTTTCAAAGCGTTCGCGTTATTTGGCGAATTTAAACTTTACTACTCTCGTAATTGGCTGCGGTTTCCTTTGTTCAACTTTGACAGTTTCTGTTATACGGGTGGATACCTGGATGGTGCTGTTTTAATTTGTCATTCGATAAAGTTAACGAAAACGAGGATAGGTAAAATTTTAACTCATCTCATTTATCAGGAGGCGGTTCATAAATCTCAACGGTGAACTCGAAAGTAAAAGTGTATAATATTACGTATGTATGTTACATAGTTTTTTCTTAAAAATAAAGAAAAAGACTTACTTATCTTATCTCATTTTATCTGTAAAGCTTTTTTTCAATAGATATCTCGACAAATGACTCCATCCCACCTGATGTTGATGGAAATGGAGTCCAGACGCGAAGATAACTGGTGCAGCGTGAAAACAAACGTAGCATCAGTTAACCTCACTCTGCCGGCACAAGGTGCTTCTTCACGCCTCGTTTGAAGGACCCCATATCATAGGAAGGAGGGAAAACGTGTGCTGGTAGACTATTCCATCTTTTGGAGGTGCGACAAAGAAACGAGTCACCAAATTTCTTTTGCCGATGCGAGCCTGCTAAGGTTTCTCTCTCCTAGTAGAACTTTGACTTACGGGATCATTTGTGCAACCCCATCCTTTCACTCTTCTTCCTCTGTACTTACTTACACCACACAATATAGGAGACTGCAAAAGGTATGTTTCATAGACACGCGGTCGAGCAATGCATACATAGGCAACCTTTCAGGAGCGCGGTGTCTCGGAACAGGTAGGCTACTCTTGACGCACACTCAATCTCAATACAATTCCAATGCGATTAATATGTATCGATATTGGGATAAGTTTCGCAATTTCGGAACGCCCCACCTCGATAATAATTTGTTCACTCAATTTCCACGCAATTTAATTCCAATGTATCGCTTTTAAGAGTGCCATTTGAATTTTTTAGATTTGGGATTGGATATTGATTATTGCAATTGTGTTTCAAGAGTAACCCACCAGGCTGCTCGCTGCTATAATTTGATATTGGCACATGACCAAATCTATGATTTTTTGTTTTTTTAACAGTTCAAAGCAAAATAACCTTTTTTATATTGAGACTAAAGTTAATCGACGTAATTTGTGATATTTAAAATTCATACATATATACATTACAAATATAAGGTCACTTTTTATCAAATGCAAATATTTTGACAAAACATCTAATTATATCAGAGAAATAAGGCTCTAGCATTTAAAAAAAATTCAGGCTAGTTTTTTTTTAACTTTTCCTGACACAAAACTTGTAATATTTTTAAGAGCGGCCTCTCTGTCGGTTTTTTTAATGAAACTAGGGGCACGTGTAAGCGGTGAAGGCATTGCGGTCTCTCTATTTCGGCTCCTTTGAATTTAAACTACCGAAAGCTCTTTATTTTTCTTTTTAATCGAAATGTCTTTTGGCGTTTTTCTTGAAAACTAGCGTATAAAAATTTAAGGTTTTTTCATAAAATTAGTTTATATATGTTGTTGAATTAATCCTCAAAGTATTTGCAGTTGATAAAATGTGACCTTTATATAGTTTAGTCTCAATATAAAAAAGGTGCTTCGGAAAGCACGTAAAGCCGTTGGTCCCGGCTGCATTAGCAACCCAACCACAAAAGACTTATAGTTTATACTGACACTCCCTACCAACCGTCAGGTTACAAAGTAGGTGTCAGACATCCTTGCGCAAGCACAAGGGACCATCTACGTCAGGTCATGACGCCAGATCAGGACGCGCCGGAGCGCATTCTTCATCCGGTACTTTTAAGACTAGTGTCTCGAGCTAGTCGCCCCGTGGACACGTATAGTCCACTACCTATTATCCAGATAAACCTATTAGCAGTCGTTAACAACTACCAATCCGCACTGGGCCCGCGTGGTGGTTTACGGCCCGTTCTCCCTATCCATCCATAGGGAAGGATCGTGCCCCAGCAGTGGGGACATATAAATGAGCTGATGATGATGATGATGATAAAAAAGGTTACTTTGCTTTGAACTGTTACAAAAACAAAAATTTCACAGATTCGGTGATGTGCCACCATCGAATTAAAGCAGCGCTGTCCTCCGCCGGCTTTTTACCGAAAAAAGCAACCAGTTGTTAATTGTAACAAATCGTTGACACAAATCGCTCAATGTGTGGCAAATAACGCGGTGTGTAATGCTTACCTTATTTTGTGCTAACACTTTTCTTTACAAAGATTGTTGTTGACCGCAAACGGCCTTTACAACCCTACTGTCTCCTAGATTCTCCGAAACCTTCGGATCGTGGCGTCCTCGCTTTGAATCCGTCCTCTCGTCGACTCAAAGCTTTGAACTGACAATGGGAACTCCACAATTTAATTTTCCTGGACCGGGAAAAAGGAATTTACTTTTGTATGAGAAAAAAGTCATTTTAAAATTGTTTGGTATGAGTGGACTAATTGTGTTACCACGAAACAGGTGACATTTTTAATTTAGTAAAGTTTTAAAAACATTATACATTTAAATAAATAATTTAAAGCAGTAATTTATGATGGTGACTGTTTTAAGATTGCAAAATTTTAAACGACCATCATCATCATCATCAGCTCATTTTAAGTCCCCACTGCTGGGGCACGAGCATTCCCTATGGATGGATAGGGAGAACGGGCCGTAAACCACCACGCGGGCCCAGCGCTGGCGATGGTTGTTAAAGACAGCTAATGCAGCCGGGACCAACAGCATTACGTACCTTCCGAAGCACGGACGTAGAGATAATAAATTTTTGATCACACATCCGATGACCGACCTTTGTGACAGTTGCTTAACCTCAGCACCGGCAGACCGGGCGCGTTAACCACTGCGCCATCGAGCTCAGAGCACTATACTAGTCGACTATTTCAAGTCCGCCCACTAGCATTACAAATACTAACTTGAGCAGTAGTCAGTAACATCATATAGTTATACAGTCAGATGATAGTATCATCATCAGCTCATTTTATGTCCCCACTGCTGGGGCCCGAGCCTTCCCTATGGATGGATAAGGAGAACGGGCCATAAACCACCACGCGGGCCCAGTGCGGATTGGTGGTTGTTAACGACTGCTAATGCAGCTGGGACCAACGGCTTTACGTGCCTTCCGAAGCACGGAAGAGCTCGAGATGATAAATTTTTGATCACCCATCCGATGACCGGCCTTTGCGAAAGTTGCTTAACCTTAGCACTCGCAGACCGGGCGCATTAACCATTGCGCCATCGAGCGCCATGATAGTATGTATATATATATATATATATATATATATATATATATGTGTATAAGTATGTACGTATGTGCATTATAATTAGTTTAAGTACCTATTTATTTATTATTAGGTATTATTATTATTATATTATTATTATTTATTTATTTTTTGGGTTTAGGATTTATTTATGTTATGGTCGACAATTGGTCCCGCAGACTTTTTTTCTCTAACTACAGCTAGGGTTGGCTGGAAGAGATATCTTTTAGAGATAAGCTCACCCTTGTATATGTTTTTTTTTGTAATGTAATTTAGACTGTAATTTTAATGTACAATAAAGGATTATATATATATACTATTAAACATGCAGTTTCCATGAAAACAAAACTGACCTAGCTCAACTATTATACAACAATCTCAGACATGGGAACGGAACCCACGCAGCGTCTGCGCATACTCATAACATTGACTTTCTCAGTTTTATAGCTTGGTTTTATAGGTTGGAAGCGCATTGTGATTTGAATCTTATTTAAAGTAAGTAAAAGTAACCTATAACTGTCCCACTGCTGGGCAAAGGCCCATTGAAATCACCAAATTTAACCGCCTCTGTGGTCTAGTAGTTAAGACCACTGGTTTAAATACAGAGGTCCCGGGTTCGATTCCCAGCGGAGGGTACGTCTTTTTGTTTGGTTGGTGGTAGGGCTTGTTTGTCCGCCTGGCTAGCTACCACCGTCTTATCTAAATATGTCGCCATAACATGAATGTTTGTAGCATTGTTGTGCTCCGGCAGCTAGAGATTGGGGGGTGGGAGGAGTAAGAGATGGACCTTCGGTACTTTCAGTTTTTTTTACACACAACAGCAACGAGTGCCATTATTTCACGCCGATATTCTGTGAGGGTGGTATTACGCCGGGCGAGCCGGCCCATTTCGTGCTGCAACGCAGCGTGGCTCTACCACTCAGACAGTGTCACTCATTTAGCACCACCCAGGGGTCACGTGTAAGGTCTCAAGGTCAAACCTACGGACGCGAGTAACTTTAACTTAAATCTATACTAATATTATAAAGCTGAAGAGTTTGTTTGTTTGTTTGTTTGTTTGTTTGAACGCGCTAATCTCAGGAACTACTGGTTCGAATTGAAAAATTCTTTTTGTGTTGAATAGTCCATTTATTGAGGAAGGCTATAGGCTATATTACATCACGCTATGACTAATAGGTGTGGAACAGTCGCTAATTAACGCGGGTGAAACCGCAGGGCACAGCTAGTCATTAATATGTACCAAAAATGTATCATAAGTGGCACCTTGATCGACACTTTATTTCGTTATCATTAGAAATAGGGGTCGGTAACTGATTTGTGACTTTAGTGACCACGTCTGCTTTCTAGCTGTCATCAGGATAAATACAGAAATTAAATTCTATTTAGTATTGGCGCTGAAAACTGTTGTCGAAGACTGGGTTTCATGTGTGCCAACAATGAAAAAAAAAAGATAAATAAAAAAAAATTTAGAAATTCAATTTTTTCTTTAAATTGTTATTTTCACTTACAATAAAAATAAACTTGCCATCCCAACTTTCACGATGTAATGTGATGTATAACATTTTTAATTAAATTTCCACATAATGTATCTTTTATATACAGTCCACAGCTGCTCAATTATTTTGACCATATCAGTCAGGGCTTTGGCAAGCACCCTCCTACAGATACCACGTTACCACAAAATAAGGAAACTACCAAGGTAAGCAAGCTTTATACTAATGGACATGGATCTCGGAACAGCTCCGATCCGAACCCTTCGGAGAATCTAGTAGGGCACGGGGACGCGCACTAGTGCGCGATGCCGTTCCCTCTAGAAAACCTCCGAAGGTGATTGGTTTCACACGGCTTGACCCTTTACGTTCCTCGACGCCCCCAAAGAAGAACGGTGAAGCTGAAAATGCCGTCTGAGGCAATCAGCAAACTCTCTCCAAAAAAAAATCCGACGGAGATTCCGCGTCCGTGAAAGGTTGCTCGTATGAAGCATATCTTGTGGATCTCCTTATTTCATGACGTTACTCTGAACAACACAAGACTCCAAGACCATTCAGGTACCTTGCACCGGCGGTAAATGAGTCAGCATTTGATTGCACCATTCGCGGAGGTGAACGGACCGAGAGTCGATGCTCTGACGGGCGCCGGGCAGGGCTGGACTCAGACTAACATTTTAATATTTCGTTGCGGCTTTTATTATCAGTGTGGTGTTGGACGTAAAGAATAGCACCAACCCATCTCTTCCTGTGGGTGTCGTCAAATGCGAATAAGGGAGTTTAAGACACCTTGCATATCGAAACGCACCTTGGGTCACCCGCGCGGTGACGGGTAAACCACGACTAGGTGTCAGGCAGGCGGCCTGCCGTAAATACTTTGCCAAAACCCTAGCAAAAATGAACAGAATAAATGACATTTTGCGCCGGCCCCAAGTAATATGGAACCAGGGCAGGAAGAAGAAGATATTGTGGCTATTGTTATGTCCTTACGGGTAAGCAGTTTTACACGGAGTCATCAACCACTGAGGTTACTTTTTCGACTAATTGAAAAACTACTATAATCGTGTACTAATGGCTTTAGTCTGACCTTGACATTTGATAGTTTACGCAGAGTCACCAACGCGTGAGTGGCGTCTCTGGTGTTGGAAAAGTCTACGGGTGGTGTGTTAAAAAATAAGGAGTTGTCTACGAGGGGTACCCTGTTTTTAGTAACTAGGCTCATAGTTACTAAAAAACAGGGTACCCCTCTTCACATTTTGAGGTTAATGCGCCAACGATATAACCATCATCAGCAGAGCAACTACTGGGTATATTCCTGCCCTTCCATTCGGGGCGAGCTTGATACGTCATTGCTGACTGGCCAATAACAGGGCGGAGCGAACGGCGAGCATTCGCATCGAACATCCGCACTGGGCCCGCGTGGTGGTTTATGGCTCATTCTCCCTATCCATCCATTTCCTATGGATCTCGGAGACTCGTGCTCCAACAGTGGGAACATAAAATGAGCTGATGATGATGATGATGATGATGATGTTACGTTACAGCAAAATGCTCCGGTGACTCTCCTTTCCACCATGATATGGAAAATTATTTATTGCCGATTTTCTTTTGTTTTATATTTTGACCCTTCCACCGCTGTTCGCTCTCAGTCCGGCCCTGTGCGCTTGTTAAAACTGAAAGTCTCACCGCCCTGCAACGCTGAGTGAGACGAGATTGTTTTGGTCTGGCTCGTCTGGGCGGCGGGCGGTCGGGATGTACCTCTTTGTTATTGAACTCTAGAGATTCACGTAAGATTTAATTTAAGGTATTCTTACTGTTTTAGGAAAGATTGTTATTTAGGTTTAAAGGTAACGTAACGGTTTTTTCATTAACGCTAAACTCAAATGAGTTTGAATTCTTTAAATCGGATATAAATTTTTGCACAGATCACTTTTTTATACAAAGGTTATTTATGTTCTGGATCGAAACGTCATTCGAGCAAAGTACAGACGCCTTGCACATTCGACTCTCTGATACGTTCAAACTTCTTCAATAAATATTCAACCGTGTACCATGAACATTAACCCCCTTATTAATAAAAAACTATTTAAGCTTTTTTTAGTTCAATACTGTTTTGTCAATGTCACACAAACGTCATTTTGTATTTGACAAAAAGAGACAAAACAATGAATAACTGAACTTAAAAAAAAACAAAGAAATAAAAATAGCAAATTAGAAATTAAATGCCTATAAATAAAAGATGTCCTCCAACTGTGGGCTCATGGGAACGGTCCCAAGAATGCTGGCAACATTGCCCCTCTGGATTGCCAAGCTAATACGCTGGCAGAGGTAGCTGCCAGCCTTCTTGTCACCGGAGGCCTGAATAAGGCGAGCACTTAGCTCTTTAACAAGTTGCCTTGCCTCCGGCCCCCATGGACCCATTGTTAAACTAAATTATGCTCAAATAGTTTTTATAAATAAGGGGGTAAGTCCATAGTGTAAGTCAGTAGACTTTTTTGAGGAAATTTGAGAGTTTGTGGTACTTGTCTATGTGCAGGCGTGTGCACATTTGATTTTTTTTTTTTTCATATTTACGTGTAAGCATAGTGCCTTGATCTCACCTGATGTTAAGTGATGATAAGGTTAATGATGAAAGCGCACTTCTCCCGGGATCCTGAACTAGTGAGGCACTGGCTATCTTATCTTTAGCTGCCGGAACACTACAATACGACAAACATTGATGTTATGGCGACATATTTAGATAAGATGGTGGTAGCTAGCCAGGCGGACAAACAAGTCCTACCACCAACCAAACCGAGTACACAAACATGTACCACCGCTGGGAATCGGACTCGGGACCTCTGGGTCTAAACCAATGGTTATTTGATCGATTAATGTGCTTCAATGTATTATGACAGTTTGTTTCTAAATAAAATAAAATAAAAAATCTCAAACCAGTCTGCATCTATACCGTTGACCTTTCCAACCTTATCCCACCGGGATCCGAACCCGCGACCAATGCCTCCCCATTGTGCATCGGTCACAGTGACTACAATGACCTTTGTCTTGGGAAGCCGTGACATTGGGTGTACGCGTCTCGAAACGTCAATGGGTAGAATCTTTCGCATTTAATTGGTTGGGTTTGTAAACAAGCATTCGGGCCGCTAGGAGCTCGGTCTGCGATTGCTGAAGTCAAGCGAAAAAAAAGAAAATCGAACCCGAAACCTTCCCGTTCGTGCCACCTGCCACTACACATCCAGAGAGCACGGTGAACGCGATCATTCCAGCCGACTACACTTGGCCGGAATTTCTAAATCAGTTTACTGCGGATACGAACATCATTCCGATTGAGGGATGTGCATAGACTATCGATAAAATGTGTCGATGTATCGATAAAACGTGTCGATGTATCGATAAAACGTGTCGATATTACGATTAAAGTTGTCTATGTATTGATAAAACTTGTCGACATATTGATAATGGGTCTATTAGCGTCTATCTTTACAGAGGAAGAAAGTGAAAGGATGGGGTTGCACAAAAGATCCCGATGGGTCTAAGTGCTATGTGAGAGGGGAACGTCAGCATCAGCAGCCTAACTAAGATAAGATAAAATAAGATCGATAATGGAAGTAGCACTGGAAAGATGACGTTTTAGCGTCATTGTAGAATTTTTAATTTGTACCTGATTTACAATATTATTGTTATTTTTCATTTTGTTGTTAATGTTTTTTTTTATATTTTGTGTATTGTTTTGTGTGGAAAGTGTACTAACTCTTTCTATAATAGGGAGGACATTTTTCAATATGTGACGCTGTAAAAGAAAGGGTGAAAAGAAATGGCCTTGCTGAGTCAGTTGCCGGTTCTTCTCAGTACAAGGTCTAGCAAAGAGTAGACTTACGAACCGATGGCACAGTGACATTAATTAGAGCTATTTTTTGAAACCTAAACTGTCTAAAATTAATGTATAAATATTATTAACGGGATTATTACCATGTTTTTTGTTGTGTTTGAGTATCCGATATTTCGGCACAGTTGCATGCGCCATGATCACGGATCTAAAGTTATTGCGGGTGGGTGATTATAAGCAGACAAAACGATCTACCCTCTTCCTTAGTGTTTTTTGCGCTCGATACACGTACCACTGTCTCGTAAGTCACTATTCACTCGAACTTGTTCTCGACACACTACACTGACCGTATCAGATCGCGAAACGGCACTTTTGTTCTTTTTGCGGTCTTTACATAAGCTAATCACTGGATTCCAGATAAAAAGAGGTAATAATATTGTTTTCTAAAGCTTACGCGAACACTACACATTTTAATGAAACAACTTTTACGGATCTACTCGCGTTTATTTTACTTTACACATTATAAACAGTAAAATAAACGCGAGTAGATCCGTAAAAGTTGTTTCATTAAAAGAGGTAGTAAACCCGTTAATAATATTTATTCTAATAAAAATGACCATGAATAGTTTAAAAAGTAATAAAATTAATGTATTTTAATTTTTATTTAATATTACGGTTTTATAAAATTATTATGTACTTATTGTTTGTCTGCAATAAGGCTGAACATGTACTTATATACCTAAAAGTTTAGAAGCTGTGTTTCTCACAAATAAACTGTTTGGTTTGATTCCAGAAATGAATACTAAGCGGTTTCCCATTGTGAAATCAAATGTAAATAGCCCGCAATTAGTATACCTCATAAACCGCTGAAGTATCAAAAAACGTTCGCCCTTCCCTAATGAATGAGTACTACGGGGTAAAAACTGTGCAATGAATTAATAATATATACTGTGCTCATAATTGCTTGCTAATTGGTCTTCGGAAGAACCAGCGCTGAATTAATTATCTAACTTAGTGCATCGACATTATTCAATGAGTAACAAATTGTTTTCTCAAGCTAACGCGAACTTTACACATGTTATTTTTATAATTAGCACGACAAATGACTCCACTCCACCTGATGTTAAGTGGAAATGGAGTCCAGACGTGAAGACAGCTGGTGCAGAGTGGCAACGCAGCATCAGTCACCCTCACCATGCCGATGCCGGCACACAGGGTGCTTCTATAGCCTCGTTTGCCACTGCGCCATCGAGTTCCTCAAATGTGACATGGGGTCCTTCCATGTCACATTTGAGGAACTCGATGGCGCAGTGGTTAACACGCCTAGTCTGCGAATGCTAAGGTTAAGCATCGCAAAAGCCGGTCATTCGAAGGTTGACCAAAAATTTATCATCTTGAGCTTCTCCGTGCTTCGTTAAGCAGCCGTTAAGAACCACCAATCCGCACTGAGCCCGCATGGTGGCTTTCGGCCCGTTCTCCCTGTCCATCATAGGAAAGGCTCGTGCCCCAGCAGTGGGGATATAAAATGACATAATGATGATGATGTGACTTAGTGATTGGCAACCAACTCAGCAAGGGCATTCGTCTCCCCCCTTAATTCTACAGTCAGCTCCCATGACTCAATTTCAATGATGGACGCCTTTGCTCAGCTATAGACAGTATACCCTACAGGATAATAACTTTCACTTTACTAGGTGCATTGCATACATTTACCATTCAAGAAGAGTTGCCAATTCAAGTATTACCTGTAAAGAAAAAAAACAAAGATCTTTAAACGGTTAAGCAACACTGCAATAAATTGAAACTGTATTTATAAGGAAATCGCTGAATGCAGACCGTTTGACCTAAGTATCGTTTTGTTTGCATTACGTGACATCATTTACTGGAAGTTACATAAAAAGTTACATGGGAAATGGTGTCATTTATTGAAATAGTTGATTTTGCAAAAAATCAGCTTTCTGACATCGCATCGGTCCAATCGATTAGTCACGCCTTGAATAGTGCAAAGTAACTATACTAAGTATTATCGTTATTGACAAATTATAATGAGTTCTGTAAGAAGAGTGTATGAATGATTGTTTTATTATTTTCTGTTAAATTGTGTGAACTGACGACAATTTTATTATGGTCACTAATTTTGTTATATTGATTAACTTTGTTGTGTTTCTTAATTTTAATATTTTGACTATGTTCACTATTGCAATCTATATAAGAAAAATCTATTTATAATAATGTATAATTTTGAATCTTTTTTGGTATTAAATATTGTAATTGGCCGCGGCCGTATAATTAATTAAATAAAAAAAAATTTAACCATTTTTAATTGCGATACCTAAGAGGGTCATCTTTGTACATTTTATATGTTAAATAACACCTTCATTCTGACCACAACAACTACTCAACATTACATACGGTACCCTATAAAATAAAAAATAAAAAACGGAGAGGTCTGGCGTAATGGCTTGAGCGTGCTCTGATGATGCCAGAGTCGTGTTAATCTGTGCTGTGGCAATTTTGATGATGAGTTAAATTCCATAAAATGGCGATAGATTATGAAATCATTATGAACGTCTAATCCTAATTATGTACTAAATGACATAGTCATACATTTTAATGCTTTATTTGGTACAATAAAGTCTTATTTTAGTTTTGTATTAGTTTTAGTTACTTTAGGTTATTATAATCTCAGATTTTAATTTTGTAATTTTCAATAATAAATAAATGAAATATACTGTCAAAAAAAAAAGTCTTAAAGTTTTGTAATGTGTCCTTCAATCAAAGGAGCCGTGCAAAAGCATAGCAACACATACATTATATAATAATCACAAATATTATAATGAAATTTTTAATGATTTGGTAGTGTATTTGGTTTAAGGTTTTTTATCTCTTGAGATTTTATATCTCTTGCATAATATTTGTTTTGTCTACATCAAACTATTTACGTCCCACTGGTGGACTCATGCCTTCTTTTTTTTTAAATTTATTAAGAAACAAACGGTTATAACACAACAAAAAAAAATTCTTAAATGTAAACCTATAGTCCCCTAAGTTATATTAAGAAACAGCACAATATAAAAACAAAACATACAAACAATTAAAAAACATTATTACTTAGCATTAATAAACATATTGAAACAAAAATAAAAATAGTACCAAGACAGAAACTAAAAAACCATTTCTTAGGCTGTATGGAATATAATAATATTCTTCTATGGCAAGGTATTAATGAAACTTATTTGGTTTAATAGATGCCAAACGAAACATAAGATAAGGTATTTATCTTTTATATGTATGAAGACAGAAAGTTTACCATATACATATTTATGCAAACAAAATAAATACATACATAATTTATAAAAAGAGGTGTTGTAAAAATATATTTTTTTATCAACATTTTCTTCATTATAATTTTTCCGCTGTAACGTTTGCTTAAAATGCATATATATTTTTATAAACATAGTATATTAAACATTAATACATTTCCATAAAGGTTGCCTTAAAAAAATGTTACGCAGTCCCATTATCACGCATCAAACCTGGGCCGTTATATTTATGGTTGCGACACTGAGCAACGTTAAAATATGCGTGAACCCTAGCCGCCACAGTCGAACAATGAGGCAGTAACACGTCAAACGCTTTTATCAGATCGCGCACGTCGGCATAACATGTTACGTCAACACCTTCATTCTAATACTACGGTTGTTTAGAAAAGAGTTTGCTGTGTACCGCCTATTGTGATTTGCGTACACAACCCGGTAATCCCGAGCCGAGGTCCGAGCATTTAGAGGCGCCCCCGGTTTGTTCTGCTTCCGATCCTATCCCCTCGGAGAACCTAGTGGGTAAAGAGGACAGAGGACAAAGGGCGCTTGTGTGATGCCATTCTCTCTAGAAACCCTCTTGACGGTTTCGAGGAACAATTTAAGTTTCTCGCTGCCCCCAAATAGTTTGGTGATGTTGAAAAGGCCGCAATAGGCCATTAGCAAACTCTCAAAAATAATTTATAACGGGGAGATATGCAAACTACTTGTTTATTTATTGCACTTATGTAGGCAGTATTACTATATATCCGACGTTTCGACCGAGTTGCACCAACTACGGCTGTATACATGGGCTGATTCTATACATGGCACTACCAATACAACACTGTATTAACTCAAAAAATCTCAAATATCAGAATATTTTGAGTAACAACACCATTTTATTGGTAGAGCGATATGACATTTGCCTGAAAGTCTTTTGAAATATATATATATATATCTTAGACACACATATATTGTTTTGATCCCAAGTAAGTAGCTTTAGCATACGTTTTATGGAAATAAGAAACAACGACGGTACCACAGCCACAGAGACCCGACACAATATCGAAAAGTTCGTTTCCAACATGGACCTGACCGAGAGTCGAAGCCGGGACCTCAGAGTTAGCGCCGCCAAAAGTTCGGCGTGCAAGCCACTCCATTACGGAGGTCATTAAAACTCTTTAAAAAAATAAATTACTGTTTGCTACGCATCTGTGGTGTTGACGTTAGAAGAATGTTTATAGTTATTTAAGTGCGTCACGCTGTGTTCTCATAAAAAAAAGGGTTACGTAGAAAGTACTGAACGCGAATCGTTGCATAAACCATTACGGGCGGTACCTACTCGTATAGACGTGGCCGCGAGTAGTACCAAATATAATTTTAATAATAACAAAAGGAAAATGTAGGTTAATGTATTCTGTATTTTATTTTTTACAAAAGAACGCTCCATTCAGGTTACGTATTTACCGTTATGTAGAACGTCTCTCGTGTTTTTAGATTCGTTATTACCTGTACTTGTAAGTTGGAGAGTACATGTTAAGCCGTTGGTGAAGTTTGACGGATTATGTATAGTAGAATGTTTTGTCAGCAAAGTCTGAATATTTTTTTATATTATATCTACAATCAGTAATTTATATAAATATTTAATTCAGCTTAAGTGTAGCAATTAACACTTAAAAATAAAAGTAAAAAATTATGCTACAGCGTTGTGTTATCAATTTGTGGTATTCATCTGCAAAGATGAATCTGCAAGTCCATCGGTTGCAAATACCTTTGGATAGATGGCACTAATGTCGTTTTAAAGCATTTCAAAAATCAAAAAGCAGTGACAAAATTCAGCGCTTACGTCAGCCTTCCCGGTAGCATAATGGTCAGTGCAGCCGCCCGGATTGCGGAAGACCCAGGTTCGATTCCTGGCTGGGTCGGGTGGGCTTTTAATTTTTTTCACTGTATTTTATATAAATATTAATTCTACAATAAGATTATTAAAAAAAAATCATATTCATTTCCTAGACCTTGAACCCGAAGCTTGGACGAAGAAAACTGATTTTTTTCATAGAGTATCCTTTAACTCGGGTGACCACGGAGAATCTAGTAGGGAAAGTTACCCCCTCTGACGGTGTTACAATCACACCACACTGCTTGCTTGCTTAAAGGGTTCCTTTAAGTTTCTATCCGCCCTGCGGGGCCCCCAAAAGTTCCGGAGACGTTGAAAAGGCTTCTCGGTTGAAGGCTCTACCGAAATGATTCCATTTTGGCTTCAATTTATTACTAATAAGATAATTTTGTAGTTTTTGACGTCAATGACTGCCTGTGAATGGATATATTATATTGAACAAACGAGTGACTCTGACTTTATTTCTATGGATATCGATATTGTCTCGTCCCATCACTAGCGCACAACAATAGCGCTCTGATGAAAATATCTCAGTTCGCTAAAATTCATTGCGTCGCCACAAAATTGAGCCAATTTCGGATCGTTTGACAATCCCCGTGGTGTTCTGTGTCTGTATTTTGTGTCTGTTTAGGGCTGTCGATCGTGTAATATACTTAGTTAGAAATATTAATAGTGCTTAAAATATTTCATAATCACATTAATATTATAAATGTGAAAGTTTGTGTGTATGTGTGTATATTTGTTGCTTCTTCTCGCTGCAACGGATGGACGGATTTGGATGAAATTCGGCATACAGATAGTTTATAACCTGGATTAACACATAAGATAGTTTTTATCCCGATATTCCCACGGGAACAGGGACCACGCGGGTGAAACCTCGGGCGGCCGCTAGTATTAAATAAAGAAGAGTAGAAGAAAGAATTACGTCAATAATTACCACTAATGCAAGTGACCATAATAGTTTAAAAAGTTATTTCATAATATTGCTAGTTAATCTAAACATTTTCAATAATTTGCTATTGTTATATTAATTATTATAACATTTAAAAAGTTATAAACTGACTTGAGTTGTCATTAAATATTTGTTTAATATATCAAACAAAGATGAAAAATATGACAGCCCCAAAACCACTTTCAACAACATCTAAATAAGCGAATTCTGCGTTAAACGGAACGTACTCAAATATAATATGTTTACAATAGCAACTCTTATTTCAATATGTAGTGGTTGCGTAAACTTTAGGAAACACTTTTCACTGCCTCTGTCGTTTAGTGGTTAAGACAACCGGTCTCTACCCGGTACGGTCTGTTTCCCACATGTTTGTGTACTCGGTTTAGTTGGTGGTTGGAATGGTTTAATCCGCCTAGCTAGCTACCTCCGTCTTCATCATCATCAGTAGCATTGTAGTGTTTTAACAGTAACAGGTAAGACAGCGCCAGAGTCTCAGTGGTTGAGGATCCCGGATGAAGTGCCCTTCCACCTTCGGCCTTATCATCTCTTAACATCAGGTGATATGAACCCGAAAAGAATTTAAAAAAGAAGTAATTTAACATATTTTTATTATTTTGAATTTTTTGCTTTTACATTGCTACATAATTTTTCTAGTAAAATTTTATCATGTAAGTAATTTTACAACCTACATGTCCCCAGAGTCATATGTGACTCTAACAACTGATTTGGACTTCTTGACGGGAAAGTGAAGAGTCATGTCTGCGGTTTTGTTTTGTTTTCTAAAATTTGTAATATGTCGAATGTTAATGTGGAATAATGGTGGATTATAAACCGTTAAGAGTTCGTGAGTGTGCAAGAGTGTTGGCAAATGAAACAAAACAGTGCAACGTCACTTTTCAAATTATCTCAAGAAGTCCGCTCGAGGACTTAGTAAAGCCCCACATCTATACTGAGATACTCGAAGGGTTGGGGGTACATCATTTCTCACTTCTCATTTCTATTATCATTCATCATCATCATACAGAAAAGAAATATTGTTTATTTATGTATTACTTGTAAGAAAAATTACTTTGACACTGGCTAAATGTGCTAATCGCACGAAGCCATCAACTAAAAAAAAAACAATTGATTTTATTATTTTAATGTTTGGTCCTAGCAACCCTAATCACAAAACATGGAGTAGGTACAGTGGCGCTTGGAAATGTTGACACAATTCAACACAACCAATTATCAACCGCTCATATAATCATGAGTCTTTTCACCATTTTAAATGTATTCACGTCATTTGGAATACGCTGAATGGTTAAAATAAGGGGGATAACAAATAATCTTACCAATAATCACGGCTTCATTATATATACAGCTTGTCAGTTAGATTAAGATAGATATTACCATTCGAATAGAGGCTTTCCAAAGAGCGTGTATACAATTTGATATGAAAAATAAACTTTATAGTTTTATTTGAAAAAAGAGACAAAGTGTTTAAAAATTCCTCGAGCGGGATACGAACCCGCACCCAATGACATGCCGGGTCAGGTGCACTACTAACTATGCTATCGTGGCTCAATCCAACTCGCCGAAATTAATCAACACTATCTACTCTTACTCTGTAAGCCAGAGGAGCCCTATTCAATGTCGACAACTACGTCATCAACATCCGATCTTAATATTTTACAAATATTGAAAGATCAGATTTATAGTTCTAATTATTTTAAATCAATTATCAATAGCTATTTCTATGTCCCCACTGCTAGACACGATCCTTCCCTATGGATGGAAACAGCGCAGGGAAAATGGGTCGTAAACCACCACGCGGGTCCTTATAACTCATGCTAGCCTGGTACTTCAACAACCTCACCGCCCCATCCTAAGTATGTAGCTCACGCTAGGTAACCAGGTATACCTCCTTGTGGGCTATGATAGCCTGGTACTTTGGACTCTCTCTCTCTTTCTAGCTAATTTTATGACCCCACTACTGGAGCACGAGCCTTCCCTATGGATGGGACACCACACAGGGATAACGGGCCGTAAACCACGACGCGGACCCAGTGCGTATCTCCTTATAACTCATGCTAGCCTGGTACTTCAACAACCTCACCGCCACATCCTAAGAATGTAGCTCACGCCAGGTAACCAGCTCCCCAACCGCCTAACTCTCTCGCTTTCGATCGCTTTGAAAGCGAGGCCCTCGCCTCGCTTCCTAATATAATATCGAAATATAACATCGAATAATATCGAAAGCTAGCCTATAGCTTTCGATATTGCTTTCATATTGCTTTCGAAATGACAAGATGACGCCTCCTCCTCGCCTCGTTTTCAAAGCGATCGAAAGCGAAAGAGTTAGGCGGTCGACCCCCAGGTATACCTCCTTGTGGGTTATGATAGCCTGGTGCTTTGGACTCTCTATCGCTAGCAAATTTTATGACCCCACTGCTGGGGCACGAGCCTTCCCTATGGATGGGACACCACAGGCAGAATACCACCACGCGATTTCGATTCCCGGCTCAAGGAGGTAATTTTTAAAAAATCTTTAAATGCAGTTTTAATTAGTTTTAGTAAAATTTACCATTATCAATATTAAGGGTACATTTCCTTCAACCACGGTCTTTTCTTTCCAGCCTGTATAAATAGGTAACTTTTTGCTTTGATCAGCTAAAGTTGACAAAAAAACTAATTAAAAACCAAAACAGTTACCCTTAAAGGGTTACGTCTTACATGAGCATGAAAAAAGATTTCCACATTTTCAAGGGTTTCCAGTAATCCCAATGCTTAAATGCCAAATACGTCCCACATTATATCCCGGCATTGAACACAAATTCAATAGTCAGTCCCGGGATATTCTAAAAGCGTTTAGGTAAAGCCATACAAATAGAGACTATTCCTTGAAAATACAAATAAAAAAGGATCGTGAAGCGAGACAAACAAATTTGTGAGCTCGCGAAAAAAAACGTACTTATTTAGTGGAGTGTGAATGAAGGAGCCGACTGCTAATGGTCCGGATACTGGCACGTGTTACCCAGTTTCCATTTTACTCGGCATTATAGACCGGCATTGAATTTGAAAGAATTTGAAATTTGAAAAAAGTCAGTGTTGAAAAATTTCCACGAGCGGGATTCGAAACCGCACCCACTTGACATGCCAGGTCAGGTGCACTACCAACTATGCTATCGTGGCTAATATACCTAAAATTAAATCGTTAGGTATTCTGTGTTTTGTCTCTTTTATTCAATTTTTTTTTTACTTTTTTTTTAAATTAACACTTAAAAATAAAAAAAGTAAAAAAAATTTATTTATCCAAATTATATAATGATCAAACTTTTTTACTAATAATATTAATAATTATTTAGGCACTATGTATTAGATTAATTGCAGTAGTAAAAATTACTAATATTTTTTTTACTAATTACTAATTTTGAGAAATAGAGATTTGAGATATCAGGATTCGTCGGAGACCGCGTATCGGCAAACGTAGTGTAAGACGCACTCAGACTAGGTAGAACGACGATCTCCACGAGGTGGCTGGCAAGAGCTGGATGAGAGTAGCCGCGGATCGTGCTCGGTGACGTGCACTTGGAGAGGCCTATGTCCAGCAGTGGACTAGTGTGGGCTGATGATGATGATGAGAAGTCGTTTATGACATACGTAAAATGTGCTTACAATAGCACTTGACAAGCTCCCGTCACGCCTCGGTCGTTGGCCGAGTGGCATAGCGCTTAAAAATATTACTCTGTGCCCGAAGATCCCGGGTATTTTCGATGCATAGCCCGGGTTTGTGACCACTAACCCGCATTGGAGGAGCTCGATGGCGCAGTGGTTAACGCTCCCGGTCTGCGAATGCTGAGGTTAAGCAACTTTCGCTATGGCCGGTCATCGGATAGGTGACCAAAAATTTTTCATCTCGAGCTCCTCCGTGCTTCAGAAGGCACGGAAGGCCGCTGGTCCCGGCTACATTAGCAGTCGTTAACAACCTCCAATCTGCACTGGGCCCGCGTGGTGGTTTATGGTCCATTCTCCTTATCCATCTATAGGGAAGGCTCGTGCCCCAGCAGTGGGGACATAAAATGAGCTGATGATGATGATGAACCCGCATTTGGCAAGCGTGGTGATTAAGCCATTACCCATCAAAGAAGCAAAGAGTTCACCCCTACATCCTTGATGTTCTGGAAGGACAAAATAACGGGTTCTTCGCGCGATATCGTAGCCGATGCGATGATGCTTGAGTGATGCCATTCCCTACAGAAAACACTTGATGGTGTTTCTATCACACGACTTGAACCCTTTAAGTTTCTCGCCGCCCACAAACAAATCCGGTGGCAATGTAAAGGCCGTTTGTAGCCAATAGCAAACTCTTAAAAAAGGAGTTAAGTTAAATAAAATTGTACTTGAATATTATTTTAGATTAGTTATAAGTTTTGACGTCGATACGCGCCTGTGAAGGATCTTTACATACTCGATAGTATAAAACAAAGTCGTTCCCGGTGTCTGAACGCTTCGATCTTTAAGGCACACTAGCGCCGCTAATGGATTTAATTTGATAACTGCTAAGCTGGATTTTTTTTAACATTACGGACCTTCCGACACTAGGCAAACATCTATTATTTAATAATTGTGCACTACTTTTAGGTTTGTTTTTGTATTCATTCGCTAACACCAACAGTGTCCATTGTTTGTGAATAAATGCGATAGCCCGTTTTGTGAATAAACCACGCAACAAAAAGTAGTGCACAATTATTAAATAAATACTATGGATGCTTTCCTGTTGTCGGACGGTACGCAATGTTTAAATTAGTAATTGTCAAATTATCAATTGGTGGCGCTAGTGTGCCTTACCCTTCGTAAGCTACGCAACGGATTTTAATGCAGATTTCAGCAATAAATAGAGTGATTCAAGAGGAAGGTTTATATGTTTAATGCATGCATATTATATCTATACTAATATTATAAAGCTGAAGAGATTGTTTGTTTGGTTGAACGCGCTAATATCAGGAACTACTGGTTCGAATTGAAAAAATATTTTTGTGTTGAATAGTCCATTTATTGAGGAAGGCTATAGGCTATATTACATCAAGCTATGGCTAATCGCTAATTAACGCGGGTGAAACCGCGGGGCAGAGCTAGTTTTTAATAAAATTTACACAGGGCAACGTCTGTCGGTTCAGTTAGTATTGAAAAAATCATTGCAAATTTACTTTGATAAAGATTCTCGTTCGTAATATTATATCGTGTCGTTAGCCAACGGAAACAGGGTGAAGTAAGCGTTATATCAAAGACGAATCGCGAGGCAAGCTTTGAATTCGAATAAAGCCAGCTATTATAGAATGGCTGAGCAATTCCAAGTGATATTTGATTCGCATTTTTACATTGTTACTGAATAACGAGTATGGTCCGCTCGATGGAAAACGACTGCTATGTAAGCTTGAGATACTAAATTGCCGATCTTAATGCTTAATTGCCAGGGTTAAAAATAATCAAGAAGTTTTATTATCTCGATAATTTTTAATATACAGAGGTAAGCGTTATTTGTGATTTCGGAATCTTAAAAGTTTTTCATTGTAAATGTATTGAATTAAATACTGTAGGATTTGGTAACGACATGTACAGGGTGGAAAAAAAGACCGTGGTTGAAGGAAAAGTAACAAATATTGATGATGGCAAATTTTACTGAAAGGAAACATTCCTTTATTTTCAAAAATAATTAAAACTGCATTTAAAGATTTTTGAAAAATCACCTGCTTGAGCTGGCTTCCAATATGTTTTTTATATTATCAATTGAAAATTATTCAACTATCATGATAATTATTCTTTCGAATCCCGCTAATTATGCTTAATAATTGAAAATATTACAAATTGTTTATGCGCATTTAAAGCATTGTTGTGTAACTTGCCTACTGTCTATGACGATCAGTAAGTATAGGTTAAATGTATTTATCTCACTTTAATACTTTTTGTACTTGTTAAGTAACTTTTTAATTGCTTGTAAACAAGCCTGCTGTAAATTTCGTTGAATACTGCTATTGTTTACAAAAACACAAATGTTGAAAAAATTTCCACGAGCAGGATTTGAACCTGCACCCTTCTGACATACCACGATAGCTCAATTGGAAGGGCACCTGACCCGGTATGTCAGAAGGGTGCAGGTTCAAATCCTGCTCGTGGAAATTTTTTCAACATTTGTGTTTTTGTAATGTGTTCGCAACAAAATTTGCGTTAAAAAATTATTTGAACATTTACTGCTATAAAGTTTATTTCACTCTGTACTTGTTAAAACTTGTTGTTGTTATTTATTTTTAATGTGAATACATAGGTAACTAAATAATCTGTGAATATTTCAAGCGTCTACCTGTTGCCATTATCAATATCAAGCAAAAACGAGCAAAAAAATCACGTTTTTTGTATAGGAGCCCCCTTAAATATCTATTTTATACTGTTTTTAGTATTTGTTGTTATAGCGGCAACGGAAATACATCATCTGTTAAAATTTCAACCGTCTAACTATCACGGTTCATGAGATACAGCCTGGTGACAGACAGACGGACGGACAGACAGACAGACAGACGGACAGACAGACAGACGGACGGCAGAGTCTTAGTAATAGTGTACCGCTTTGCCCTTTGGGTACGGAACTCAAAAAAGGTACTAATTGACAAGCATTTGGACTTATTTGTTCGTTGCTAATTGAGCCCCGAGTCCGTTGTTTAATTGCAAATTTTATTATCCCACAGTAATTGCGTCCACAAAGGACGGAGATAAAGAATTGCTCGTCTACAATTTGAAAGATTTGATTCATTCAATTTTTATCTCATTCAAAGTGAAAATTGAATCTCTCTCTGAGTTGTGCTGTATCTGAAATGTTTTATAGAAGTATCTTCTTTAGTGCAATCAAAAGTTTTAACAAATTAATTCGTTCATTTATGATTAACGAGATTATTGCCATGCATTGTTTTCGTAAAGTTTACGCGAACACTACACATTGAAATGAAACAACTTTCGCAGTCCCCACAAGAATCGGGGCATTGAAAATGAATACAACAATTTACGAAAAACAAAAATAAACATTTTATTTTAAATAACACAATTCCAACTTGAATGCACTTCTCGCCTGTATCCGCATCTTTTATCACCATTACCATGACGATCAGTCAATAATCAAAGAAGCTACATCACTTTTTATATACGGAAATACCCGTTTTTCTACAATACCAAATCTAAAGGGACCACCTACAGGTCACAATTATTAACCGATTTTCAAAAATTTTTCGCCATTTTGTAGCTATACTAATACCCTAGGTCCCTTTTTTAAATTTTTTCTTAAGTCCGTTTTTATTTTCGAAATATTCACAATTTAGTACACAAACACCCCCCAAAAAACCCGATTCTTTTAACATTTTTCAAAATTCCAAAAAAAGTTTCCAGCCGATTTTCAAAATTCAAACGCTCACACGTGTCTCGATCAATTTCTCGACTCTTGGTACTATTTTCATTTCGATTCTCCCAAAATTCTCGGAGCTATGGTCAAAAATACGTCTCAGGCGATTTGCATCTGATAACCATTTTCAATGGTAAAAATAACATTATGGAAACAAGTAACAGTGGTGAATTCGGCATTAGAACAGTCAACGCGCTCTACAGTGTAACTGTGTCGACGACCACGCGGCCAGCGTGACCGCATTGTGGCCATCCTTCCGCACTGCAGGTGCCAATGACCTCATCAACGATGACAGACAAAGCCCACGATCGGGCGTGGGCTTCCTAGCACAAGAAGACATGGGGGCTTTTTTAGGGTTCCGTAGCCAAATGGTAAAAAACGGAACCCTTATGGATTCGTCATGTCGGTCTGTCTGGCTGTCTGTCTGTCTGTCTGTCCGTCCTTATGTCACAACCACTTTTTTCCGAAACTATAAGAACTATACTGTTGAAACTTGGTAAGTAGATGTATTCTGTGAACCGCATTAAGATTTTCACACAAAAATAGAAAAAAAAACAATAAATTTTGTGGGTTCCCCATACTTAGAACTGAAACTCAAAATTTTTTTTTTCATCAAACCCATACCTGTGGAGTATCAATGGATAAGTCTTCAAAAATGATATTGAGGTTTCTAATATCATTTTTTTCTAAACTGAATAGTTTACGCGAGAGACACTTCCAAAGTGGTAAAAGGTAACTTCTAAAATAAGAGAATGATAAAACTAAAAAAAATATATGATGTACACATTACCATGCAAACTTCCACCCAAAATTGGTTTGAACGAGATCTAGTAAGTAGTTTTTTTTTAATACGTCATAAAGTACGGAACCTTTCGTGCGCGAGTCCGACTCGCATTTGGCCGGTTTTTAAGAGCTCGACCGCGCGAATACCAGACACAATAGAATGTTAATTGTTATCGGCCACCTGGTGGTCGCTCGACGCTTGACTTAAGGGGTTGTATAAAGTTATGCTAGTTTTCAGTGTCACCAAACTTATGTTTGGGCATCGAGGAACTTAAAGGATTCCTCAAGCCCAAGGATTTGTGTGATTGACGATGTTACTATCACACGAACGAAACACCGTCAGAGGAATTCTAGAGGGAATGGCATCGATTGTTAAATTCTTGAAAAAGTGCTTTTTCTTCATAGTAAGAACTTCATAGTGAGGCTTGCAGCGTAAATTTTAAAGTACTAGAAAAAGTAGTCTTCTGGGGTCTAGGTAGCCCAGCGGTCAGAGCATTCAAAATTTAGGCTACAAATAGCACTCATGAATGGGACCGTTTATCCAAAGGTCGAGAGTTCAATTTCCACTCGACCTCGACCGACTGGTTGATTTTTTTCTTGTCAAATTATATCTTGTAACGTCATAGAGAAGTCAGTTAAAATAGCCAGTAATTATCTCGTATACCGGTAATTACTTCGTATATATTATCATCCTTGGGATTGTCGATTGATATTTCCCTCATTAATTCTCATGCTCATTATATGTCCCCACTACTGGGGCACGAGCCTTCCCTATGGATTTATAGGGAGCACGGGTCATAAACCACCACGCGGGCCCAGTGCGGATTGGTGGTTGGAAAAATGAAATATCTAATAATACATTTTCATCGCAGTCGGGGGACCGCTTTGCGGAATACTTTCTTATTCATAAGGTCCCCCGACTGCTATGAAAATTTCAGTTTTTTTAATCAAGCAGTTTTGATTTTTTCAATATATAATCAGTGAGTGAATGAACCGAATTATTCAGCCGAATATTCGGTTCGTTTTATTGTAAACCGAACATTCGGCCGAATATTCGTATTCGGTCAAACCAATATTCGGCCCACCTCTAGTAATTATTAACAATTATATCATCCCCCATTTCCGTAGGCCCAAACACGCATTATCGGATCCCCCAAATCCGATAACACATGACCTGGATTGCCTACTTGCGGCACAGGGCACTTCGTCGCTTAGTTAAGTCAGTCGACATAGGCAGCATCACTGCAGATTGAGCGCGCCCCACTTCACCGCGGGTGCACTCTGTTTGAGTAACGCCAACGTCGCCTCCCATCCACGGGAGGCGAGCTCTCTGTCAGCCTATGTAGCCCTTCAAAGGATATAGGCAACACCAGGGAGTGTTTAGTCAGTAGGAGTCTGACACAGCCTAGCTCAACTTTAATGTATATGACCTCTTCAGCGCCTAGCACCAGTGACTTAATTAATAACACGTAAATTTTCGAAATTCCGCGCGGCACCCCCTTAAACAGACGCGTAGCTTTCGTTATTATTGTAAAATTATAATATTACATTTACCAGAAGTAAGGTGGAATAATCAATTTTGGTGATTATTAATAACATTTACCGCAACAATTATATTTGCCGTGTTGTTATAGCACGGTAGCTAGCTAGTGGTCGCAATGATTTTCCAGGGTGAGTAACTACAATCACACTGCGCGCGCGCAGCTCGTAAACACCTTATCGTGAAACAATTGGCTGCAGCAAATTGTGGTTTTGAGTCATGCCAATCCTACGCATATGTTACAATTCAACTCATGTCTCATTGACAAAGCAATTGCGTAACACAGGAGTCATAGAGGTGAAATAATAACAACCGGATTTTAAGGTAAAATTTGCGCAAAGCAGAATATTGAGTTAGCTATGAAAAAGTGCAATATATTCATCCTGAGTGACAGCCAAGCAGCGCTCAAGTCACTCATATCGCCCCGAAACGACTCTGGTCTTGTTCTTGAAACCACCAAAGCTCTAAACAAGCTAGGTGGACATACGAGGTGCGATTGATCTGGGTCCCAGGCCATACGGGAATCCACGGCAACGAGATGGCGGATGCACTTGCCAGGGAGGGCTCAGAGACCCAGCTCCATTGGTCCTGAGCCGTCCATGACACTTGCACCAAGTAAGTAAGTAAGTAAGCAAGTAAGTAAGTAAGTAAATAAATAATTATTTATTCAGTGCTTCGAATACATTACCATTACAATAGGTTTTTTAGATCTAAGGTATAATGAGAAACAATTGAAAGGGCTGACCAGCTCAGCTCATGTTGTAACTTGTAGCCACAACGCTGATTTTCAGCTGGACCCATAAAAAATAAAAACAAAATATCTGTTGTTGTGACAAACTCTTATTGCTGTTTCAAATTCTTGTTAAGTACCATTAACAAGGCCTTAAAAGATTACATCAAAAACAGGCACGACATCGAATGGAAAGAGCAGCCGGGTATGAAACACTCCAAATCCTTCCTAGGCGAAAACGCCTTAGGACGGAGTAAGTTCATATGCGGAGGCAGTAGAAGGCAGGCCCGATTAACTATCGGTGCCTTGACAGGGCACTATGTCACAAAACTGACAAATTTCTTCAATAAATGTTCGACCGTGTGACATACACATAAGGGAACTTGATAGCTAGTGGTAGTTTGAAATGCAGGCCTCTGTCTAGGTACTAGAAAAAATCAACGAGTCCTCTGGCCTCTGGGTAGCTCAGCGGTCAGAGTATTGGACCGGTAATCCAAGGGTCGTGGGTTCGATTCCCACTCGGACATAAGTCGGACAAAGTACCTTCTCGATGTATTTTTTTTTTACATGTTGTGATTGTCCTTTATATTATGTGTTTTTATTTGTGATGGAAAGTGTCCTTTTATGATATATTTTCCAATATTTTTGACGCTGTAAGGGAGAAAAGATCTGGACACTTGCTGAGTTTCTTGCCGGTTCTTCTCAGTACAAGATCTCCCACCCAGAGTAGACTTACGAATCGATGGCATAATGACATTCATAAGAGCTATTTGTAGCCTAAACTGAATAAATGATTTTGAATTTTGAATTTTGATGCTTTAGACAGATTGCAGCGTCGCGCTGTACGCATTATCGGCAACGCAGAAGGCTCTGCTATTGCGTAGAGATATTGCATCACTCAGCGTGTTTTACCGCTTATACCATGGCGAGTGCTCTGAAGAACTCTTTGACCCATCCCACCTTCTCCCTTCCTCCATAGGAGTACACGTGCTGCTCTCCGGAGTCATCGCTTCACTGTCTCAAATATTCCATCGCGCACAAAGTAATTTAGTGACTTGTTTCTTTGTCGCACCTCCAAAACATGGAATAATTTGCCAGCACACGTTTTCCCTCCTTCCTATGACATGGGGTCCTTCAAACGAGGCGTGAAGAGGCACCTTGTGGGCCGGCAGAGTGAGGGTAACTGATGCTGCGTTGTTTTCACGTTGCACCAGTTGTCGTCGCATCTGGATTCCATATCCACTTAACATCAGGTGAAATGGAGTCATTTGCCGTGCTACGTATAAAAAAAAACCTTCCTGAGACCGGTTGCATTTTTTCTAGTAAAACTTTATCGTGCCGACATATTTTGATAACTGGTGGTAGCCAGGCAGATTAAAAACAAGCCACCAACCAAACGGAGTGACACGTACCCAGGAAACGAACCCTGGACCCATGGATCTGAGACTAGTAAGACCGGTGGTCTAGCTATACCATAGAGGTTAAAACCTTTGAGACTGGAATGAATCAGAGCAAACGTGATTCAGGAGGCTGCACTCAGATGCAGTGACTCATTTAGCAATCAATACACAATAACCTTAGAATGATTACTAATCCTGCAATTATTGGTCATCGAGATGATTAAGCCTTCCTCCATTTATATGTTATGCCACAATGGTTCAGTGGAAAAGCGCTAAGCCAAATATCCGGGTTCAAATCCCAAGTTTACCATCTCTAATATTCTATCGCGCGCAAAGAAATTTGGTGACTCGTTTCTTTGTCGCAACTAGAAATGGAGTAAGGTTATACAAAATAAAATAAAAAACATCTCCACTGTAGAGATATGTCCTATTAAAGACTAATGTTTATAAATGCTGGAGGAGCTCGATGGCGCAGTGGTTAACGCGCCCGTCTGCGATTGCTTTCGCAAAGGCCGGTCATCATATGGGTGACCAAAAATGTATCATCTCGAGCTCCTTTGTGCTTCGGATGGCACGTAAAGCCGTTGGTCCCGGCTGCATTAGCAGTCGTTAACAACCACCGCCCGTAACGGACCCGCGTGGTGGTTTATGACCTGTTCTCCCTATCCATCCATAGGGAAGGCTCGTGCCCCAGCAGTGGGGACATAAAACGAGATGGTTAAATGCTGATTTTCTCTATTTAAATTTTAGACTTATAATTCTTACGGACAAAGAGTTTTAATTATAACTTTATCCGCGACCTCGTTAATGCACTTATCTTGCATTTCATACGTGACTCAGTCCGTTATGAAATCTGAATCACCATTCGTAACAAAGAAAATTAAATGACATTGAAATTATAAAAATAATACTTATACAAAACGCTTAAAAAGTATTTTGTTGCGTAAATTTTAATATACTTACGAAAAATTTGTTAAAAAAATCCACAAGCCGGACTTAAACCTTAAGCGCCCGGAGCATCCAAGTCCTGGGTTCAATTCCCCGAGTTTGCGATCACCAGGCGATGACTTAACTTCAATGTTGGAAGCCTAATGCCCAGATGTAGAAATGCTATTATTGCCAATTAACGAATTTAAATCTAAATCTATTTAAATCTTTATAATAAAAGAAAAACATTAATTTAAAAAGTATCATCATTATCAACTGATAATTCTATGTCTCCACTGCTGGGGCACGAGTCTTCCCTATAGATGGATAGCGAGAACGGGCCATACACCACCACGAGGGGCCCAACGGATTGGTGGTTGTTAACGACAGCTAATGCAGCCGGGACCAACGGCTTTAAGTGCTTTCTGAAGCACGGAGGATCTCGAGATGATAAGTTTTTGGTCACCCATCCGATGACTGACCTTCGCGTAAATTGCCTAACCTTAGCAATTCCAGACCGGGCGCGTTGACAACCAGACATCGGGCTCCTCGAATTTAATAATAAAATACAATAATTTGTTTTTGAAAATACAAGAATATATTTTTCCCAATGATTTGATTCCTCAGTAGTTCTAGCAGCAGCAGATATTATTAATATTCCATTTCAAATTTGTTTTCCCAGAACTGATGATATTGGAAATAAGAGAATGGGAGGTAATAAAACTGGAGCAAAATAAGTTATTTAATGAAAAAAAACCGGCCAAGCGCGAGTCGGACTCGCGCACGAAGGGTTCCGTACCATTAGCAATAAAAATATTTAAGTTTCTACTTTTTATGCCGCACACTAACGCCGCCAATGAAAAAAAAACATATCTAGTAATTAGAGATAGAAAATCAAATAATGCTCAACAAACTATTTGAATGAAGTAATTAAGCATTTTTACGTCACCTAATGAACATCTGACATGTTATGGTTTAGTTAAATACGGCGTTACAGTTAAAAGCGGCCGCCGCGTTTTTAGCTGTAACGTCATAAATAATCTCTCTCTCTCTCTCTCTCGCTAGATTCTCTATCAAGACTCTAGTCCAAAGTACCAGGGTATCATAACCCACAAGGAGGTTTACCTGGTTACCTAGCGTGACCTACATACTTAGGGTGAGGTTGTGAGGTTGTTGAAGTACCAGGCTAGCATGAGTTATAAGGAGATACGCACTGGGCCCGCGTGGTGGTTTACGGCACGTTCTGCCTGTGGTGTGCCATCTATAGGGAAGGCTTATGCGCCAGCAGTAGGGACATAAAATGAGCTGATGATGGTAATGATTTTTTAAATGTTTTTACCTGCAAATAACACTGTATTTCCCTTAAACATAGACAGTTTCATTAAAATTGGCTTGAAAGAATAAGACCTTCAAAGTGCTTATGGAATGCCAAAATGTGAGATGACACCTAACAATGTCCACTGTCTTCTAAACCATGACGTCATCATTAAGATATTTTACCTCTTTGAATGAAACCGCTTATAGCTAATAAATGACCGAATTAAATTTTAATTAACTTTGATATAACAAAGCTAAGATTGATCGCGTAATGAATGGTTCAGTTCAAGTATTATCAAATTGTGGATGAATGAGGAAGCAGAATTTATTATAATTACTGATAAGTGAGACAATATAACTATATACGATTTCATTGAATACAAATTTTGTTAAGAAAAACAATCTTTAACCGCCTCTGTAGTTTAGTAGTTAAGACCACCAGCCTCATATCCAGAGGTCCTGAGTTCGATTTCTTAACGTATCATAGGCTTGTCAATTCCAGGGGTCAAAAATGGCCTGAACTGCCGCTTAATTATGGAGTGTTCTTCTTTGCAGGGGACAAGTTGTTTATTTAAAATGCGCTCAATTACTTTGCACAAAACTGAAGTTTTTTTTTTTATATTTACGGGTAAGCACAGTGCCTTGATTACACCTGATGTTAAGTGATGATAAAGCCAATGATGGAAGCGCACTTCACCCGGGACCCTCAACTAGTGAGGTACTGGCTATCTTAACTCTGACTGCCGGAACACAACAATGCTACAAACATTGATGTTATGGCGACATATTTAGATAAGATGGTGGTAGCTAGCCAGGCGGACAAACAAGTCCTACCACCAACCAAACCGAGTACACAAACATGTACCCCCCGCTGGGAATCGAACCCGGGACCTCTGGGTCTAAACCGGTGGTCTTAACCACTAGACCACAGAGGCGATTACGGCTAAGGGGCGGTAATTCGATGGATCAGACCGATCTCCATTTATGGGGACCGGTTGCACATTAGCCTCTCTCCAAGATTCCGGCACACAACTTGAAGAAAGCGAGAGACGGTAAAGGCGGGTTAACACGGGGGACAACTCCGCTGCACACATTTTTAGAACTATTGGTGAAATACCGAGATTACATGCCCTACTGCTAATGCATCCGGGACCGATAGCTTTACGTGCCTTCGGAAGCAAGGAGCTTGAGATGATAAATGATTGGTCACCCATCCGATAACAGGCCTTAGCAAAAGTTGTTTAACCTTAGCAATCATAAAGCTCCTCAAAGAACTCACCAGGCTCGTTTGTATACATATCGATATCTGTTGTAAAGGTTAATTCGAGAAACTTTATTTATACAAAAGAGTTTGGTAAACAAACGCTTCCTGCCCACCGCAGACATTGTTGATACATTTAGTGTTCGTACGGTTACATTTTTTGTATCACACTCAACTGGGAAACGCTTTGTCTTCCTTACAAACTCATAATAGTGATTAAAGACTCTTTATTTTTCAAAAAATAATTACAAAACATTCAAAACTTACTGAAAAATTTACAAAAACACAAATGTTGAAAAAATTTCCACGAACCGGATTTGAACCTGCACCCTTCTGACATGTCACATGTTAGTGACGGTAGTTGTTAACATTGATTGGGCGTTCTTGAGCCGAACAGCTCCCTGAAAAACTTATTTTCCCTATTGTTATTAAAATAAAGATTAGAAATAGAATAGGAAACGGGAATCCCATCCGTAATAGAACAAAAGATGATGAATGAATGAGTAGAATGAAGAATGAAAGTACGAAAGGCATAAAAGCGAGAACTAGTATGAAAGAGAAATAAGCTGAAAAGATCTCCGATAATGTTGGAGGAGAATAGAAATGAAAAAATAAAAAAAAAATTAAAAAAAAAACATTGATTGGGCGTCTTTGGCTTTCAAAGTAAAAAGTGTTGAATAATCTCGGCGGGCTGGTTAGAACCACGATAGCTCAATTGGAAGAGCACCTGACCCGGTATGTCAGAAGGGTGCAAGTTCAAATCCTGCTCGTGGAAATTTTTTCAACATTTGTGTTTTTGTAAATTGTTCGCAACAAAATTTGCGTTAAAAATTATTTGAACATTTTACTGAAAAAATGTCAAGTCTCAAGTAGAATTATTATTATAATTAAAAACTAAGAATTGTACAGTGATTGAGTTAAATGGAGTCTCACAAACGTGTTATCACAGCACCAGAGATCGACACTTACTTTTCGTCGCCAAAAAATAACATAGTACTGGATGTCAGCAAAGAAGCTGGTGGTCTGTTTTCAATTGTTGTCAGTTGCTGACCCCTAAGTATATGTTATTATTAAAGGAAAAATTATCGATCACTAGTTCCAGTCGGAGACTAGTGCCACTACGTCACTGCGCTTCGAACCTCGGCCTTATCATCATTTAACATCAGGTGAGTTGAAGGCACTGTGCTAAGCCGTAAGAAATATTTAAAAAAAAACGACGGGTTGCACTCTGGGAGTGCCGGCAGAAGTGAAAACTTGAATATTAACGTTGTGCATTTTTGATATTATGGAATGGTTAGGGAATAATTTTGCACGAATTGCTTTAATTATCAGTATAAAAGTACTCTCATTTATGTGGTAGAATACAATATTTATTTATTGGGCTATCGTACACAAACATGACAATTTATATTACATTAAAAAGTTATATTAAGTTATATTAAAAAAATTATATTACGCCGCGCCAGCTGTCTACTCTCCATCCGTCTTACGAATTTTCGATCAGGTCACATGTCCTGACGCGAGTTTAACATTTTTTACCCATTCCTCTACTCTCCATCCGTCTTACGAATTTTCGATCTGCCCCCCAACCGCTTAACACTATCGCTTTCGATCGCTTTGAAGGCGAGGCCCTCACCTCGCTTTCTAATATAATATCGAAATATAATATCGAATAATATCGAAAGCTATAGCCTATAGCTTCCGATATTGCTTTCATATTGCTTTCAAAATGACAAGATGACGCCTCCTCCTCGCCTCGCCTTCAAAGCGATCGAAAGCGAGAGAGTTAGGCGGTCGACCCCCAGGTCACGTGTCCTGACGGTCACGTGTCCTGACGCGAGTTTAACATTTTTTACCCATTCCAAAAAAAGTGCACAACGCCGCTAAAGAAGTTTTCACTTCAAAAACCCTCTCTCCGCATTCATAACACCTATTTCTACCGCTAAGCATTATTGTTTTGTATTGGAATCCGTTCGGGTTGAAAAGGACTAGTTTCTGGGAAATTACAGGGCAGTAGGCATAAGTCGTATAGGGCGTAAGAGCTCGCAAGGCCAGTCATCGGATGGGTCACCAAAAATGTATCATCTTGTTCTTCGCCGTGCTACGGAAGGCACGTGAAGCCGTTGGTCCCGGCTGCATTAGCAGTCGTTAACAACCACCACCGCACTGGGTCCGCATGGTGGTTTACGGCCCGTTCTCCCTATCCTTCCATAAGGAAAGCTCGTGCCCAAACAGTGGGGACATTAAATGAGCTGATGATGTGAGGCATAAGTCGGTATTGAAGCCCTACCACCAGCCAAGACCAAAACGTTGGCCTTGATTACAGACGCAGTTTAAACGTATTTCTACATAGGTACGCAGGTTTCGGTTGCATAATCTCTTTCTTCATAATGTAGTTTGGCATAACAGTTTCAGCATAAAGTTTTCTCGCATAAATTATGATAAGCAGTGTTATAAACTCTTAACTTACTATAATTGTCTTTAACATAATTTTAATTAGCATAAATGTAAAGAAAATAATTGCATAAGTCTAAATTTATTTTATTTATTAGACAACAGAACTGCCCTACTCCTGTAGGTCACGTGATAGGTTAGAAATGGCTCCATACAAAAATGTATGGTGGGCAGATGCGATAATATAGATGATGATGTACTCATTAATCACTTATGCTATGACATGGCTTTTTATTTATGTATGTTATGATTAGTAATCGTTATTGTAAAAACATTTATGCATGGACATTTGATACTGATATGTCATTATTATAAAAGAAGTTATGGGGAAATAAAGTATGCCTAATGATTTATTCTGAACGAACGTTATGCGAAGCGAAGAGAATGCCAAAAAACGTTATGCAGTAAAAATATGCATCTTTAATTTATGCAACTCAATATGGACCGTAATAAAATATGCATCTTTAATTTATGCAACTCAATATGGACCGCAGGTTTTAACTTACAACCAAAGCCAGTTGTATCTTAATCAAAACAAATTGAAACATAAGTTATATCTGTAAGCGTGTAGTTCTAACATTGGAAGGCACTCATTGTTTTTGTGCCAGCGATGTTTGCTGACACAACACAGCCTTCATCAAACACGCCATGTTTGTACGACGACGGTGTTATAGACGTGGCGTATGACAACACACCAAATCTAACTGTTTTGATTACTTTGATATGTATTTATATTGGATCTTATACATGTTTATTCAAAATTAATAGTCTACCAGCACACGTTTTCCCTCCTTCCTATGATATGGGATCCTTCAAAAGTGGCGTGAAGAAGCACCTTGTGGGCCGGCAGAATGAGGTTAACTGACGCTTATACCATGGCGAGTGCTCTGAAGAACTCTTTGACCTCATCCCACCTTCTCCCTTCCTCCATAGGAGTACACGTGCTGCTCTCCGGAGTCACCGCTTCACTGTCTCAAACATTCCATCGCGCACTAAGAAATTTGGTGACTCGTTTTTTTGTCGCACCTCCAAAGCATGGAATAGTTTGCCAGTACACGTTTGCCCTCCTTCCTATGATATGGGTCCTTCAAACGAGGCGTGAAGAGGCACCTTGTGGGCCGTCAGAGTGAGGGTAACTGATGCTGCGTTGTTTTCACGCTGCACCAGTTGTCGTCGCATCTGGATTCCATATTCACTTAACATCAGGTGAAATGGAGTCATTTGCCGTGCTACGTATAAAAAAAAAATGCTACGTTTGTTTTCACGCTGCACCAGTTATCCTCGCGTCTGGACTCCATTTCCACTTAACATCAGGTGGGATGGAGACATTTGCCGAGCTATCTAAAAAAATAATTTAATAATTAATGTGGCTAAATGCAAACCGCACTTAGCTACATTTAAATTTAAAAAAAAAACAAATATGTCACTCACCTGTCACTAAAGAGGCCAAGAGCAATCCAAAAAGGGCGGGTAACACGGCCATCTTGCTTTTCACTGAACAACTCGCGATATTCGAACACACTCACTTCACAGTTCAAACAAACTCGAGCATTACTAGGCGATGCGTTCGAAAAACTTCACCTTTTTTTCCAGATTAAAAAAAAAACCGAAAAAACTTAAACTGGTTCCCCCAACTGGACACTATACCCGACCCGCTCTTTCACAGGTGAATTAGCGCCGTCTCGCTCGCTCTGCAACAAAAAAGGCAACTATTATAGGTTTTATTTTTATTATTTTACATAGGGACGAGGTATTATTCAAGGGATTATATAATTTTGACGTGACCAGTGTACCATGACCCCTGGTTTTATACGCTCGAAACAGGCGTTGAGGTCAATGCAAACTGGGGTTGCTAAAGAAAAATGAACGAATAAATTTCTTAAGGGAAAGCGTCCTAAGGAACGCTTGTAAGTCCAAATTGTTGGGACGAAATTAAAATAAATGTTACCGGCGCGCTAAATAAGGAAGAATTGTTAAAAACGTACTATCCCGTTCCGGGGCTGTTTATCACGAAGAATTTCTTTACTTGCTTTTGTTACCTAATTAAATGTTTGTTTTTCTTGTATTCAACCTTATTTGATCATAAAATTTAAAGAGGAGCTCGATGCGCGCCCGGTCTGCGAGTATTGAGGTTAAGCAACTTTCGCAAAGGCCGATCATTTGTCATCTCGAGCTCCTCCGTGCTTCGGAAGGCACGTACAGCCGGTCCCGGCCGCATTAGCAGTCGTTAACAACCATCAATCGCACTGGGCCCGCGTGGTGGTTTCTGGCCCGTTCTCCCTACCATAGGGAAGGCTCGTGACCCAGCAGTGGGGACATAAAATGAGCTTATGATACAGATAACATAACATACATAATACATACTCTTACGTCCTCCCAAAAAGGAGGAGACAGATCATCAAAATCACAATTTTTTTGTAAACTCGCCGTTAGTGATCCGACGCGACGTCACATTTGGCATAATCAAAGTTAGGGCTCCGAGGTGTAATAGATAATATCAGAGCAGACCGCCTAAATAAGGATATTATTATATCCAGCAAGTAACAAAAGCATAGCAAATCAAATCAAATCAAATCAAAAGAGATTTATTTGGGACAAAACAGTTCAAACATACAGATAAAAATGGAAAAAATCATAGGACAGTCCCAAAACAGTTCCGACTCAGCAAAATGCTAGCCTTCAGGTTAGCGCTGGTCTTCCGTCGGAACCGGTTTAGGTGATGCTGCGATAGCAACACAAGCGTAACATAAAAAAGTATAAAATATAAAAAACAAAAATGGCAGCCCTAAGTATAAAAATATTTAATTTGAACAGAAAAAATAATAATTATAGGCTGTATATTCTGAATCCTTAACTCTATTTTTAAAAACGGAACACACATTCAACAAAAAGCCTAAGTTAGTTACTTTATAGGCGACTACAGAATTGATATACACCAATAAAAAATATTAACTGTATAAATTAGTCATTAATTCATTATCTGTCAAAGCAAACAACCCTAAAAAAGACTTCTTGGCGGGAAAGTGACGATACATAACGGAGGTTTTATATTATATTCTAAAATTTGTGTTATGTCGAATATAAATGTGAAATAATGGTGGATTATTAACCGTTAAGTACCGTTGTTCGTGAGTGTGCATGAGTGTTGGCAAATGAAACAAAACAGTGCAACGTCACTTTTCAAATTCTCTCAAGAAGCCCGCCCGAGGACTTAGTAAAGCCCCACATCTTTACTGAGATACTCGAGGGGTTGTGGGGTATATCATTTCTCTCTTCTCATTTCTATTATCATTCATTATCATCATACAGGAAGAAATATTGTTTATTTATGTGTTACTTGTTAGAAAAATTACACTTTTTCATTGGCTAAATGCTTTGTGCAAAGCCATAAAAAAACCCTAAAAAATCAAGGGGAAAATGCGTTTTTATTATTTTGAATGCTGCATTCACAATTATATATTATACTTAGTTAGCGGAAAGGTTCCCACTAAAGCTTCCTGACGCTAGTTGATTTTTTTTAGCAAAATTTTATATCGAAAAGGCGTTTTTAAATGCAATGTTAACAAAATCCGCCATTTTGACTCGTTTCGCCTACTGTAATTTACTTGATTTTAAATTTTATAAGAAAAAGGTTGTCTAAATTAAATACGTCTGAAACCAAAGAAGCAACTTTCATCAGAAAAGCTATATATTAGTTAACATCTCATTAAACAATTAATGTTCTAAATTTACTTCCAAATTCTTACCATTTCGTCCATTACCTAGAAACATTTAAATCTAATTATCCCCTAAACTCTCTGGAGACGGTCCATTTGGTATTTCGAAGAAACGCCTTGATTAACTCATTTCTGTTTCAAAACTAAATCATATAAAAATATTCCAAGAGAGATAATTTCTTTGAATCCAAACAGCTATTTATTTATCTACACTAATATTATAAAGCTGAAGAGTTTGTATTTTTTGGTTGAACGCGTTAATCTCAGGAACTACTGGTTCGAATAGAAAAATTATTTTTGTGTTAAATAGTCAATTTATTGAGGAAGGATATAGGCTATAGGAACCCACGACCTTCGTACAACCGTATTTATATATTTATGTATGTATATCTAAGTAGCGATTATAATAACCTAAAGTAACTAAAACTAATACAAAACTAAAACATGGCGTCAAAAAATTCCTCCGCGGCCCAGTCAACTGGTAAAGTACCCAAGAGACTGGCGGCATTGCCACGTTGAATGGCAATGCTTAGTCTCTGGCCAAGGAAAAAGCCAGCCTTTGGGTCATGGGAAGTGTCAACCAGCCGTTTGGAGATGTCATTAAACAAAACATGAGCATTCAGACCCCACGGCCCGAGGGTTTCAACGCCAAACGGCTCGAAAATATAATTACCGATAAGGTTATTATACTTTGTATTCAAAGTATAAGTCAAAGTAAAAAAAAAATATTCAAATAAATTCAAGAAAAGTGCTTTTGAATCGTCCATACATTTGTTTACATTCTACCCATCCAGGACGTCAATTTGGAGAAAATTTGTATTTTTTATTATTTATTATAATTTATTAGTATTTAACTGACCTAGCTAGTCGTATGAATGA
Source organism: Eudonia mercurella (assembly GCA_963082485.1). Taxonomy (NCBI): domain Eukaryota; kingdom Metazoa; phylum Arthropoda; class Insecta; order Lepidoptera; family Crambidae; genus Eudonia; species Eudonia mercurella. Next base: position 342,741 of record OY720052.1, on the reverse strand, counting down.
ATACCGTTCACTGTTACTACAGCTAGTAAACACATACTATATGTATGATACAATACAACAAGTAGTCGCGCCGACTTTCGCCGCGTTCCGTCTCGCTGCTCCGTACCACAAAGCAAGGAGACTGCAGAAGATAAGCTTCATACGAACGCGATTGAGCAACGCACTCATTGACCCTCCAAAAAAGCCCTGTAAAGCTGAAAATTCCGTCTCAGGCAATCTGCAAATTACCTCAAGAAAAAAAATAGAAAAAATATTTTTAAAAAAACATAGACCTTCGCACGGACACGGAATCTCGCAACAGTCTGAGCGCAGCATTTTTTTGAGTGTTACCTGTTTTTGTTTGGCGGCATTTTTTAGCGTCACCAGACTTTTTTGGGGGTGGCGAGAAGCTTAAAGGGTGCCTCAAGCCGTGTGAAACGAACCGCCAGAGGTTTCCTGGAGGGAATGGCAATACGTACTAGTGCGTGAGTGTCCCAGTTCCCTACGACAATCGAGATTCTCTGACAGGTTCGGGTCGGCCTGCGGCGCCCTCGAATAAAGGAGCTTTAAAAAACGTATTTTATTAAAACTCCTTTTATATTTCCCACATAAAACTAGGTTTATTTATTTACAGAACATATACCTACATTTTTTTTTGTTGACCCAGGGGAAAAATATGCAAACATATTGTTTTCTAAAGTTTACGCGAACACTACACATTTAAATGTAAAATAAACGCGAGGAGATCCGTAAAAGTTGTTTCATTTAAATATGCAAACATATTCAACTTGCTTAAAAAGCAAGAGTGATCTGAAGCTGACCTTTTATAGGAAGGCCGAGTAAACGACCCCTGGGGTTGCCTTTAGCCTGGAGGGCTTTGAAACCTATCGGACCGACGCCTCCCAGAGCAGGAGGCAAAGACAAATCATTTTGTAAGTTAAGCAGCGGCTCAGTTTGACCGGATCCAGCCTCTCACGGACAAGAAATAAAACAGCTCGCTTCTATTCTATTCTTCTATTCATCAGTCTGAGCGCAGCTGTTCCGAGATCCCGCGTCCGTGAGAGCTTGTCTATGTGAGCGATTCTCGAGCGCGTCTGTATGAAAAGCTCACCTTCTGCAATCTCTTTACTTTGTGCCCGTACAATGAACGCTCTCTATATTTATTTGTGCTTGCCTGTTTGTGCGTCTGCGGCTCCCGTTCACACGCACATGTGTGTGTAGGGGCGGCAGAACAGATCAGGATATACGTTTTTTTTATGTTAAAATCAATTATTCATCATTCATCATCATCTTTTGTTTTTTTTTTTGAGGATATTTTTTTAATACTGACGTTTTGAACAGCAGGGTCTGTGGTCACAGGAAGACTGAGGATGACGTGTTGATCGTCTCATAATTAATTTGTAAATTGCATATTGACAATAATTTTTATCAGATGCGTTTCGTTATACGCAAAATGATTTAAGGGGGTGCAGCGCGGACGCAAAACTGCGAGTTTCAAGTTTCTTTATGATAGCGAGCGAGCGGCGCGTGGCAGTGGTGTGACAACGGCGCACGACTACGAATACGCACGCACACTAATATCTGTACAGAGTAGGCTGGTGATTGAATTAGAGCAATGTTTACTTTCGTACAATCATAGGTGTTTGGGTAAAAAATAATAAAAGTCTTAATATTTTCATATTCATGTTTTTTAATTGAAAAATAAGACAACAGTGACCTGCGGAATATCAATACAAACATTTTGATGTCGGATCATTGTTTCATTTGTGCTATATTTACAAAGTTTCTGAAGAAATAAGTTTTAGATATCATTATTTTACGTATTGTTAATGCAGTTTCTGGGTATTTGTTTCAAATTCCAAGACAACCACGACCTTGTGAAAGGATCAAGCTAACCTACACTAGTCCTTTTAATGTATAAGACCTATTCAGCGCCTAGCACCAGTGACTTAAAAACACGTAAATTTTCAAATTCCGCGCTGCACCCCCTTAACACTTTACACTTTTATGTACGTTTACACTTTTATTTCATCATCAGCTCAATTTGATGTCCCCACTGCTGGGGCACAAGCTTCCCTATGCATGGATAGGGAGAACGGGCCATAAACCACCACGCGGTCCCAGTGCGGTGCGGTGGTTGTTAACGACTGCTAATGCAGCTGGGACCAACGACTTAACGTGCCTTCCGAAGCACGGAGGAGCTCGAGATGATAAAATTTTGGTCACCCATCCGATGACCGGCCTTTGCGAAAGTTGCTTAACCTCACCACTCGTAGACCGGGCGCGTTGACCACTGCGCCATCGAGCTCCTCATGCGCCATCGAGCTCTTCCACTCCACTTACTTTTATTTACAGTCTAAGAAATAGAAAATATTTATTATAACCACTTAATCTAGCTATTATTAACATCAACATGGACAAAAGACTTAGAACTAGTGGCGTTAATTTGGTCTCCCCTCAGCATGATGTCGAGATACCTGGTCTACGTTTATTTTCATTTTTATTCCGACATTTTGTCCATCAAATTTATAATGTAAGTAATATGAAACAAAGGCAAAGACAATCTATAATTAATACGTAGCGCGCGTAGAAGAGTGTGAGATTTGGCAAAGAAATGTTTAATAGTTACAAATACATTAAATTAAATAAACATTATTTACATTTCCTGCTGATGTGACACATTTCAACATACAAAATTATTGACTTGGCACTATTAACTATAAATCCTTTTACCGCGTCGCAAGACGCTCCTGCTCCTTTTTAAAACACCAGACAGCGTTACAAAAATAAAAATAAAAACAAAAAAAAACGTCGCTTTTTTGCCGACGCTACCGCGATGCGCCGGCGCATCCGTCGCACCAAAATAGCGTTGCCCCGTCCACTCGACACGCCCGCCGCTCGCTTGTATCTCCGGGTAGAGAAACAACGTTTATTAATAACTTAAAATAACACATTCCTAGCTTTGTTTACTAAACGGTTGAACTTCAAAACAAAGAAGGTTAGCTTACAAAGCTAACAAACCTTAAATCTTCCCATAAGAACCACCATACTGGGAGATATCCATCATCCATCATTGGCCTCATCATCACTTAACATCAGGTGAGATCAAAGCACTGTGCTTACACGTTAATATAAAAAAAAGGCTATGACCCACCACGCTGGCCTAATGTGAGTTGGTGGAATCAACATGTAACGTTAAAAGCGGTCTCACATTTCAATTTATGCGATTTAAAGTCCAGTAGATTATTCGCGACCTTCCCAAATTCGTGAAAAATGTCGACACCCTCATGCAATCTTTTGTAAGCGTCAGGTAGGCGGTATGCTGCAGCATGAGTTTTTACATTAGTACGTAAAAACTCATGCTGCAGCATACCGCCTACCTGACGCTTACAATGGATTGCATGAGGGTGTCGACATTTTTCACGACTCCTTCTGTCAGTTTAAGATAAAGGTGAGAGAGTTGTTGGGAGATGTATTGTCTATTTCTTGATTTTAAAAAAGGTAATTTGCCTTTGTTATTTTAGGTAATTTTTTTTATTTTAATACCAACAAAATTTGTTAAGATGTTTCCTAATCATATCATTATATTTAAATTGTTTATATTGGTAAAAGCGTGATGTTGCCGCCTCTACTGGAACTTTACATTTTGTATGTGTTTACTAATTTGAAACCAAATGTTATGTTGCAATGTATTAATGTAATTTTCCCTGGCAGTCCAAATATATAAATAAATAAATTCCCCAGATCGTTGGTCCACCTTGTTGGAGACCTGCCTACAGTTTGAGCAGCACATAACCGATCATTGTGGTAATTACTAGGCCATGATGATGATGATAATGAAGATCATAGTTATAAACGGCATACAATCAGTTTAAAAAACCTTTTTTTATAAAATGGTTAAAGTTTCATTAAAATCGCCTCATTGGTTTGAATGAAACTTTCGTATGAAATACCGAAATGTGAAATGGACACCTAAGAATCGGATCCTGAGTATATTTCAGACATATTTATTTTTCGTGTATCATTATTATTATGTTACGTAGAAGATAGATAGATAGACTAATCGCGAAAAATATGACAAATTGGAATAATGGCGAAATGGGACGTTTACAAAAAAAACAGCTGACGACGAAGCACGTTTATCCGAACAAAGCCCGAATCTCCAAAGCGCGAGAAACCCGAAACAGAACCAATAAAAAAACGTTACCAAAAGTCACCAGTCTTAGAACAGTCGCAAAAAATCAACAGTTACAATAATTAGTGGTCTGGACAAATCGGATTGGCCGGTGGTAGCGAAAATGGGTAATGTCCGAGGCCACGTACATGTACAGTCGCCGCAATAAAGCATCAATACGTGTCGTTATTAATTGGGTACACACGACTGCGTATTGGGAGCGGGCGCGCTGCTTTTGTATCAGAATTACAGAACAATAGAGATAAATGCTTTTTGACTTTAAATAAGAACTGTGACTTTTATTGCACTTATCAGCAGCTGTCAATAAAGTAAGGTAAGGTTAGTTTATTTAATAACTAGCGGCTGCCCGCGGTTTCACTCGCGTGGTACCCGTTCCCGTGGGAATATCGGGATAAAAAGTATCCTATGTCTTAATCCAGGTTATAAACTATTTGTATGCCGAATTTCATCTAAATTCATCCATCCGTTGAAGCGTGAAGAAGCAACACATACACACAAACTTTGGCATTTATAATATTAGTGCGATTTACAACTTTAATTTAATAACTATTTATGTATAGTTTGACGTTTACTGTCCATAGCATGTTGTGTGCACTAAATGTAGACTACTATCTAGCTTAAATAATGTTAATACTTATTATATCATGGAATGACCTGATGGTATTCTGTTTGTGTACCTAAAAATATATTTTTTTGTTGTTGCTTAACTTTGTCAAGCCATGATAAGTATTTATGAAAGATGAACGTGTGCGCGCGTTATCTACGCCCGTGTGACACCACCACCGTCCAATGACAAATTGTTTTCCCCCGTTTCACGTCTGATCTGCCACAAATTAGTGAACGCCATTTGTTTGACAACCCATCCACTTCCCTTCCCACCCTAAAACGCTTAACAATTCGAGTGAGGGCAGGTGGCACCCTTTATCAGGACCTGTCCGATACACATGAGTAGATAATCGTTAATTGGGCCATTAATTTACTTATGTAGGCCGTTAACTATATTCAGAATTTATATTTAATTTTTTTTGATGATGATGATGATGATGATGGTTCTTTAAGGGTAAGCACAGTCTTTTCATCTCACCTGATGTTAAGTGATGATAAGGCCAATGGTGGAAGCGCACTTTACCCGGGATCCTCAACTACTGAGGCACTGGCTATCTTATCTCTAGTTGCCGGAACACAACAATGCTACAAACATTGATGTTATGTCGACATATTTAGATAAGGTGGTGGTAAATAGCCAGGCGGACAAACAAGCCTTACCACCAACCAAACCGAGTACACAAACATGTACCCCACGCTGGGAATCGAACCAGGGACTTCCGGGCTGAACCACTAGACCACAGAGGCGGTTGGGATATGGGAAGAATCTGCCGAGACGGAGGCTGGGGGGAGGGCCCCACATCCCTATACTCTGTCCCACTGAGGACAAAAGCGTCACTATGATCAAATATCTTAATTAACTTTTTTATTTATTTATGAACATGGAATCTAATGCACTTTATAAACTAAGTTATTTCATGGTATACTTAACTTACTGCCAATTACAGATCCCTACTTTGTAAAACTATATATTTAATTTATGTCGCTTAAGCGAATTAGAAAACAAAACAGACAGACAACACAATAATTTAGAAACGGCAAAAACAATTTAAAAAACAAATAAATTCAAAGGGCAGGACTCAATACAAAAAAAAACTTATAATAAAACAGAAATGCAGTAAGTACAGTGAAAAAATTAAATGCCTACCCGACCTAGCCAGGAATCAATACCGACCGCAATCCGGCCGAATGCACTGACCATTATGCTACCGGGAAGGCTGACGTAAGTTAAAACAGTAGTGTTTGAGCGTATGTGTATAGTGTAAAATGTATATTAAATGTGGTGCATAAGGGTTCATGGATGTTCTACTAATCCTAAGACGATTTATCGGAGCTGATATCGGTGACAGTATCCGCTCGAATAGTTAGTTCTGACTTATCATCTCAGCCAAAAGACGTCCACTGCTGGACAAAGGCCTCCCCCAAGGATCTCCACAACGACCGGTTTTGTGCTGCTCGCATCCAGCGGCTTCCCGCGACCTTCACCAGATCGTCGGTCCACCTTGTTGGAGGCCTGCCCACACTGCGCTTTCCGGTACGCGGTCGCCACTCGAGGACTGTTCCGCCCCAGCGGCCATCAGTCCTGCGAGCAATGTGCCCTGCCCACTGCCACTTGAGCTTAGCAACTCTTCGGGCTATGTCGGTTACCTTTGTTCTTTTTTTTTTTTTTTTTTTTTTTCTGCGGATCTCCTCATTTCTGATTCGATCTCGCAGAGAAACCCCGAGCATAGCCCTCTCCATTGCTCTTTGAGTGACCTTGAGCCTTCTGATAAGGCTCATTGTGAGCGACCAAGTTCTGACTTAGAAGTCAGTAATTTTTTTCATTTAAATAAACTTAAGAAAATTGCGTTTCAATCGTCCAAACATTTTTTTACCAACCACCCGTTCAGGAAGTCTATGTTTTAGATGTAGAGAAGAATTAACAGCTTTCTGCTTCACTGTTTCAAATATCCCATCGCGCACAAAGAAATTTAGTGACTTGTTTCTAAGCCGCACCTCCAAAAGATGGAATAGTCTACCAGCACACGTTTTCCCTCCTTCCTATGACATGGGGTCCTTCAACGAAGCGTGAAGAGGCACCACCATTCCCAATTAACATCAAGTGAATTGAAGTAATTTGCCGTGCTAACTATTAAAAGAAAAAGCTTTAATAGAAGATATACTTAAAGAATATATACTGTCCATTACGGCAAAGGTCTCATCATTGGAATCAAGTAACCGCTACAATTGATAGGTATTATCTTAATCACTAAGCTTCGGAAAAATTGCCCACAATTATGGTAACATTATTAATGTTGGCGACTGTACTTAAAATCCAAACCCTTGTCGAACCCTCTGGTCTATACGACCGCCATGTTGTGACGTCATTGTTGTCATCCGGTTGCTTAGCGACCATTGATCGAGGGCTATTTACTATCCTATATATCAATTAAGTTATGTAGTATTGTGTAGTATCGACCTACTGTAGAACGCGTAGTAGCTATAAATACTTTCAAATTATGCTGATGGCCTGTGTTCTTTCCAGCGTCACCGAAGTTTGGGGGCAGCAAGTTTAAAGGGTTTCTCAAGCCTTAGATCGTAACACCGTCTGTCAGAGGGTTTCTAGAGGGAATGGCATCGCGCAAGCAAGACACCGTACTCGTAGAACAAGGGTACGACGAGCCGGTTCACACGCGCTCTATACCAGGTACGGACATGTACCTGGAGCTCTATTTTTGAATCGTTCGTCTGAAATTGGATCGTCGAATGCGACTTAAGCCACAGTCGCCTTCCAAGTCGCATGGCGCTTATTTTTGCATTTTTGAATCGTTCGTCTCCGGTGTTGCCAATATATTTCATTAAGTTATAATTAAATCCGTTTCACGCATAAAAAATTAATGCCGATAACTACCGCAACAAAAACGGAACGTAAAATACTCATTCTTTATGGGTATGTAAGTAATTGACTTATTCCATAGGTACACTGTTTTAGCCAATTTTAAAAGGAAGATCTATTCCATGTTGGACATAGATAATTACCTAAGTATTTCAATTTAATTCAATTTCTTATTTTGACAAAAATCAACATTCTAGTTTTCAATATATCTGATTGATTCATCATTCAGGACTCGTTATCGGAATCAAAAGTCTGTTCGCATTCAAACTCCGAAAAGTCCATCAAAATTCAGAATGCTAACAATACGTGGGGTGACTAAATTGTCAGATTGTTATAGGAACTAAATATTTATTGTTTTCTTAAGTTTACGCGAACACTACACATTAAAATGAAACTGCGTTTACGGATCTACTCGTAATAGATCCGTAAATGTAGTCTCATTTCAATAGGAATTATTTGTTAAAACATGAACAGACTTCTTGGCGGGAAAGTGAAGAGCCATATCTGCGGTCAAGTATTTTCGTGTATTTACTTTCATTTTGATAAAATTATTAATTTTTGGGCAAACAGTCACGTTGTTGTATTTTCTAAATGTTATTTAAGTGAAATAACGTTAAATTATTAACCGTTAAGTGTTCGTGAGCGTGCATGAGTGCTGGCAAATGAAACAAAACAGTGCAACGTCACTTTCAAATTCTCTCAAGAAGTCAGCGTGGCCGACCCTGAAGCCTTAGTTGAATGATATGCCATTATGGCATATAATTGAACTGTAGTACCTTTTGCCCTTTAAAGCTATGTCTTGTGTACTCTTTAGATAATATATTATATTATCGTAATAAATATGACGGCGCGTCCATATAGTCGTAGATGTTGGTTCGAGACGATCGAGAGTGAAGGCTCACTCGAGAGCGGAGCGTCCGTGTCGATGGTAGCGCGGCCATATTGGAATGTGATATTGTCAGATTGGATTTGAACGAATTGTTATAACTTTGTTAATTACTGGAGATTAATCGTTATGGGTGGGTAAAAGTTTTAACGCTCGCAATAAGAATAAACATGACGACCCAACTTTCAGGATTCATAAAACAGGTGGCTCGTTTTTGGGTAAATGTGCTAATGTAATTATTGGCTTTCTTTTTAAATAAACTTGTATTGTAACACTATCGGAGAAAGAAACAGCCCTTGCCGAGTTTCTTGTGGCTTCTTCTCGGTACAAGGTCTCCACCGAAGGGTTTACGAAGTCATGGTTTTGAATTGATATTCAAAAAACACTTGTTCAAAAAAATGTTATAGTTTTTTGATTAGTGCCTTGACTTGGACGATTTTTTTTTCTATACTCTATGATATGTATATTTGAAACTTCCAAGTTTGCTAACTCAAACAGTGTTTCTCGACTACAGTTCTATCGATACTAAAATGCATAATAATAGTACGTGCGAAAAGCATTCCTACCGTTGTACGTTGCGAAAATACCAAGAAGGGGAATAAATTACAGTCTGAATTAATGTCTGGACGTCTGGAACTTAAGTCGGCACCAACCCAACACGCCCGGATCAGAGACAATGAATAATTTATCTATGGCGAAACTTTCGGAATCGACAATAACCGTTTTGATATTGGAACCTCTTCGCGTCGTCGTGGAAGTACTCAAAATGGCGGCTATTCCATCATCAATGGTTTCGCTTGTATGTTTAAATGTCTTACAAACTTATTTATTAATACAGAGTATTCTAGTATAATTAACTTCAATTTCGACATTCTTTCGAACCCTTTAGTTGCCGTCGTCTCGTTGCACGGACATAGAAAAGATGGAAGATGTTAATTGCTCGTTGAAACGCGCATACGCTGGGCGTCCAGTAGGGCGTAGACCAGTCGGTCGCCCACGTTACCGCTGGAGGGATGAAGTTCTATAGGACTTAGAAAGCTTCATGTAGACAACTGGCAGGGAGCTGTTCAGAACCGGGACCAGTGGCGCCGACTTGTATCAGAGGCCAAAACTCACTTGGGGCTAAAGTGCCAGGATAGTAAGTAGGTAGGTATTTCCTATAACAATCAGTTTCGCTAATTATCGCTAATTTAGCTATTGTTTTATTTTTGAGAGTTAGCTGAATGCTGTTCTTCCAACGGCAACGGCGATCACTCGGCTCGAGGAACCCTTTAAGGAACCCTATAAGGTTCCTCGAGCCGAGTGATCGAAACACCGTTAGAGGGTTTCTAAAGGGAATAGCATCAGTCACTTATGTCGTTTTAGTCTACAAGATTCTCCAAGGCTCGTTGATTGGCTCAGTAACATTAAAACAGATTATCCTGATATATGTCAGAGCATTTGGTCACCCCAACTCCAGCGAATCATACACGTAAAAGCGGATTTTAATTATAAATTCAATTTTGGTGTTTCCATATTTTAATTTATTGAATTTATCGCAATGCTGATGCGTTTTACCAGAGATGGCTTATCTATAATGGGTTAAAGGATAATTTGTATTTACGCATGTCAAAAGATTATTGGTTTAATTATGGCTAATGGAACGACTCTGTGGTTGTGTGGTACACGCTAGGATTGATATCTTGAGGTCTTGGGTATGATTCCCGGTTCGGGCGAAGAGCGTTTGGGTTTTTCATCACCAACCTGCCTTGGCAAGCGTAGTGATTAAGCTTGATTGAGTAGCAGTATCCAGTAAGCAGAGCTTATAATTACATTTACTTATAATAATGGTTATAAATATATGTATAATTTTACGCAGTTTTTGCGAAAATGTTTTGAAAAAAATTTCACCAGCTGAAATGGAATCCGCACCCTATGACACACCGGGTCAGATGCACTACCGACTATGCTATCTTGGCTTGATGACGTCGACATTGGATAAGGCTCCTTTGGCTAAGAGTATCAAATAAAAAATAAAAAATAAAAAAAAAGAATAGTAAAAACATCGGCGGGTTTGATATAGCCACGATGGCATAGTTGAAATGAAATGAAAATGAAATTAATAGAAATTAAATTTATTTGGGACAAAACAGTTCAAACATACAGATAAAAATGGAAAAAATCATAGGAGAGTCCCAAAACGGTTCCGACTCAGCAAAATGCTAGCCTTGAGGTTAGCGCTGAACTTCCGTCGGTTCAGGTGATGCTGCGGTAGCAACACAAGCGTAACACATAAAAATGTATAAAATATAAAAAAACAAAAATGGCAGCCCTAAGTATCAAAAATATTTAAGTTGGTAGAACACCTGACCCTGACATACCGATGTCATGGGGTGCAGCTTCAAATCCGGCTCACGAAAATTTCCTCAACACTTTTTCAAATAACGTTTATAAACTTAATACTTATCATTATTTAAACTATCTCAATTATAACATATTATCTTGAGTTACATACGATACGTCTAACGGCAAATCGTGTTCCATTCCACGCAAGCCATAACTGGGTTACAATAAATACTGTATCAAGTAATAAAATCGATTTGCGATTAGACCCGACCATTTCTCCGCCTGTTCGAGAGTTTTAACCACAATAACCTACTTCTTCTACTAACACAATCGTGCGATTAAACGCGTGCAAATCTAGGCCCTAGCAGGAGCTTGCAGATAAGACCTAACACAAAATAAGGAGAGTAGAAAGTAAGCTTAATTTAAGCCGCGCTTGATCAAGGCACACATAGACAACCTCTCGAAGACACTGAATCACGCAACATCTGCGCTCGGACTGTTCCGAGCTGTTCTGAGATCCGGGTCTATGGTGCTACAAAATAAGGAGACCTAGAAGGAAGCTTAATTCAAACTGTGCTCTAGCAACGCAAACATTGACAACCCCGTGAGAGGTCACAGATCTCGGAACAAAGTTACTTGGCGGTTAAAGTTACTCGCGTCCGTAGGTTTACCCTTGAGACCCTACACGTGACCCCTGGGTGGTGCTGAATGAGTGACACTGTCTGAGTGGTAGAGCCACGGTGCGTTGCAGCACGAAATGGGCCGGCTCGCCCGGCGTAGGTAATATATACCATACCAACCTCCCGCGTGGTTGTTTATGGCCCGTTCTCCCTTTCCATCCATAGGAAAGGGTCGTGCCCCAGCAGTAGGGACATAAAAAGAGGCTGATGATGGGAGCAGAACAACCCGGAGGGCGCCTCTAAAGGCTCTGACCTCGGCTCGGGTTGACCGGGCCGTGGTGGTGGGGAGAAGCGCCCAGATAGGTACATGTATCAGGTATAGACCCAACTAACACAAACTTGTGACATACAGGGTCCATAGCGTATAAAATTGTAACTTCGGTGGCTAAAGGCAAGGTCTATAGCGCGCTATAGAACCCTAAAGCAGCAGATATAGCGCTAAGTGGGCACATCGCATAATAGGTCTATAGCATATTCGATTGTGCCTTAAGATGAAAATTAAAGCTTCTTTGCCACCTGTACAATGAATGACTGAGTGAATGAATTCGTCGTAGTTATTATGGATGTATTTATGGACCTGTGAGTTACAAGATAAGCTACAATATTCACTAATGTGTTGTTTGTTGGGGAGCGCGTGTGAACCGGCCCGTCGTACCCTTGTTCTACGAATACGAAGTCTTGGGCCGGAACAAGTGTGCATGATTAGTGTATTCTGTAAATGTGTAGTGGCGTTTAGAGGATCGGGCGAGGAACAGTCCGAGCGCAGCTGTTCCCTGATTCCGTGTCCCAGAGAGGGTTTGTACGATGCTCACCTTCTGCAGTCGCCTTATACTGTGACGTGACGCCCTAGATACGCAGTTCCAATGGTTGTAAAATGAGTTGGTTACCAAGAGTGCAGTTGAAGGAAAATTTTATACAACGCATTGAGTGTAGCGTGAAACGGAACGTTACCGATAAGAATAGTTGACGATAAAAATTGCGAATTGATTACGATAATTGCCGTTGGCTTCAAACGGCTTTTACAGTATAACTTTTTAAACTATCATTCACTTTTTGGGGTCGGCGAGAAACTTAAAGGGTTCCTCGTGTCGTGTGATCAAAACACCGAAAGAGGGTTTCTAGTCTAGAGGGAATGCTACTACATTATCCGTGGGGTTTGGATCGGGTCGGGAGAGGAGCAACCCGAGGGCATCTCTAAAGGTTAGGACCTTCACTCGGATCTGGCTGTGCTACCGAGACCCCAGAAGACACGTTGAATTTTTCTAGTACTTTGTACAGATAACACCACTCCAGCTTCCTGAACTGAGAGATTGATTGTTTTTTTCTAGAATATATTGGATCGACTTCGGAATGAGGTGATCCGACAGAGAACGAAAGTAATCGACATAGCCCATCGGATCAGCAAGCTGAAGTGGCAGTGGGCCGGTCATATTAGCCGCAGAACCGACAACCGTTGGGGTAAACGAGTTCTCGAGTGGAGACCGCGTATCGACAAACGTAGTGTAGGACGCCCTCAGACTAGGTAGACCGAAGATCTTCATAAGGTGGCTGGCAAGAGCTGGATGAGAGTAGCCGCGGATCGTGATCAGTGGCGTTCACAAGAAGAGACCTTTGTCCAGTAGTGGACTAGTGTGGGCTGATGATGATTATCTTTTTTAAGTTTATAAGACTGACTTGCCCGAGCAAATCTCCAACAGCAACATTGCTTAACATCAACGATTGCTACGCTATTAAGCTGTACGCTACACAAAAGAATGAGACTGCAGAAGGTGAGATCCATACTAATGCGCTTGCAACGCACACATATACAATCCCTCACGGACACGGTGTCTCGCGACAGAGAGCTGCGCTCGGAATGCGAGCAACGCAACACGCAATCCCAAGTCAACTCGAGTCGAAGTCCTAACAAGGCTTTGAATCTTCATCATCATCAGCCTACACCGCTGAAGGTTTATGAAACGATACTACTGTCAAACAAGATACTGTTAAAAGGTATATACTATTATGTTTGTATCAATAATATATTAAGTATTTATTATTATTTATTGCTGTTAGTTATACTATAATTATTTATGGTGCACCGACGCGACGACGAGCCCACTTCAAATTCAAATATTTTTGTCCATCCAAAGGTTGTCTGAAAGAGATCACTCTTAGTGATAAGACCGCCCTTTGTACGTGTATTTTTATGTAGTTTTTTTGGCAAATGTTTTATTTTTGGTTTACAATAAAGTTTATTATCTTATGGTAACGTTATGTTTAATGGTTAAGACCACCGGTTTAGACCCAGAGGTCTCGAGTTCGGTTCCCAGCGGTAGATACATGTTTTGGTTGGTGGTAGGGCTTGTTTGTCCGCCTGGCTAGCTACCACCATCTTACCTAAAAATGTCGCCATAACATCAATGTTTGTAGCATTCTTGTGTTCCGGCAGCTAGAGATAAGATAGCCAGTGCCTCAGCAGTTGAGGATCCCGGGTGAAGTGTACTTCCACCTCCGGCTTATCATCACTTAACATCAGGTGAGAGGAACGCCAAGTGCTTACCAGTGAGATATAAAAAACAATTCTACGCGGATTGACTAGAGCTCTATGTGTGCGTTGTTAAAATATAGTTTTGTTTATATAAAGCTTACCTCCTGCAATCTCCTTATTTTGTGCGCACTATGAGATCGGCTATCTGCCCTTCGCTGGTGAAAGGTGCGCATGCGCATCGCATCGAGTCTCGGTGTTGCAAGCTTCGTGGACTATGTAGTTGCAAAATGATGGTACAAAGCGAGTGACGTTTACGCTATTGTATATACAGGGTGTCCCACGGGTCTGCTGATGTTAGAAGACTCAAATTTTTTGTTAAAATACTTATCGTCCAAACGTTGTCTACTTACTTCCCGTTCAGGACGTTTTTTATAGATGTGGAGAAGAATGGACGCCAGAAACTGCACAGCTTTTATGGAAGTAACTAGTAGACTAAGTGTCCTAGTGACTAGTGGACACTAGTCCTTTAACATCAGACACGCTCTAGTCTTACACAGACACACCCTAATCTAATGATTTAACTCTCATATCACTAGTGCTCAACACACGTAATTATTTTGAACTTTGAATTAACAATGCTACATATAGTTACAAGATAAAAAAGTAACTATAAAAAAGCAACCAGCCTCAAGAAGCTAAAGTGGGTTCGATACCCACGACCTTTGGATAATCGGTAAGTAGATAAGTCTTTTCGGGTCTCTGTAGCTCAGCGGTCAGAGAGTTTTTAACTTGTAAATAAACATGGATTTAACAATTAGTTAGTTAATAAATATAAAATTCATCATTAAATAAAAAAATTAAAAGTAAAAAACTTTTTTAAAAATTAGCCTTTTATTTAAATGCGCTAAAAAGAAAAAAACTTTTACTTTTTAATTTATTTGTTTATCTGCACAAGTAAATCTCGCGACAAGCTTTTATATCATGTAAATTGTGTAATGACGTTATAAGTTGATAGTAAAAGTTTTAAAGTAAAAGTTAATTTTTTTCTTTTTAGCCCATTTAAATAAAAGCTTGTTTTTTACTTTTTAGTTATCGCTCGACACGTTTCAAAAACTTAGACCGCCAATTTGGATTTAGAGTGACGTCACTTTATTTTCGAGTTTTTCTCAGCAAGCCCTTTCATTTGATACCCATATTGTAGGAATATCAGCTCAATCGGTTGAAGATATTATCTGCTTCAAAATAGAGTTGCAAGATTCCACCCGAACAAACATACATTGCAAGTTAAATAAAAGCTTGTAAAATACTATTATAGTATTTTTTAACTACGACGGTTAAATGTTTAACTATATATAGTTAGTTTAGTTGTCTAAATATATAACTTAGGCAGAATACTATTTAAAAGGATTCACTATGGCGCATAGTCCCGCATAGCTAACTTCCGCATACGTAATATTTAGAAACATAATATAGTATACACAATTATATTATCAAACATATACTAAACAGCCCGAAACCAACTAGTTCTCATAACATCTCTAACTTGTTTCACAAGTTTATCCACCATTTTGAATTCTCCACGCGACTATTATTTAATCTAGAAACTATTAAGTGTAACATATAGCATACTATGTCTGAGTTGTCTCGGTAAAGGCCACCACACAAAAACTAAAAGTCTTTGACCTCTGGCGGTCTAACGAACAACGGATACAGCTATGCAGATGCAATTTGATCCTTATAAGAAAAGGAATAGAGTAAGTCCAGTTTTAAAAAGTTAAGCATGTTTTGCAATGGTCGGTCAGCGGATTATTAAATTAAACCGTCTCGAGAGACTCTTCCATGCTTTGGAAAGCTCGTTAAGCTGTTGGTCCCGGCTGCATTAGCAGTCGTTAACCACCGCACCGCACTGAGCCCACGTGGTCGGGTCGTTCTGCCTGTGGTGGTGTTCCATCCATAGGGAAGGCTCGTGCCCCAGCAGTGGGGACATAAAATTAGCTAGCGAGAGAGAGTCCAAAATACCAGGCTATCATAACCCACAAGGAGGTATACCTAGTTACCTAGCGTGAGCTACATACTTAGATTGAGGCGGTGAGGTTGTTGTAGTACCAGGCTAGCATGAGTTATAAGGAGATACGCACTGGGCCCGCGTGGTGGTTTACGGCCCGTTTTGCCTGTGGTGTTCCATATATAGGGAAGGCTCGTGCCCCAGCAGTGGGGTCATAAAAAGAGCTAGCGAGAGATTGAGAGTCCAAAGTACCAGGCTATCATAACCCACAAGGAGGAATATCTGGCGAGAAGTGATTGAAGTACCAGGCTAGCATAAGTCACAAGGAGGTATACCTGGCGTGAGCTACATACTTAGGGTGAGGTTGTGAGGCGGTTGAAGTACCAGGCTAGCATGAGTTATAAGGAGATACGCACTGGGCCCGCGTGGTGGTTTACGGCGCGTTCTTCCTGTGCTGTTTTCATTCATAGGGCAGGCTCGTGCCCCAGCAGTGGGGACATAAAAAGAGATAGTGATTTCCATCCTTGCTATTTATGTACGAAGCTACTTTCGGCCGTAAGGCAGTATAAAGTAGTTCATCTTGACTCATACTACTGCCGAATAGTAACGATACGTCCAATTTGGATTACATCATCAGAGAAAGTAATGGTGATCTGATGGGAAAGATTTTGGCATCACGGCAAATTTCTCTTTATTATTACACATCATATTTCTTCGTGAATTGACCTAAACGTGAGAGCGAAGTATGGATTGTGTTTGAATTCGCACGGATTTGGTAATAAATTAGTGAGGTGGAAGATAAATTCGGAAATAACCGCCTAAGTGGTCTAGTGGCTAACACCACCGGCGGGGGGTACATGTTTGTGTACTCGGTTTGGTTGGTGGTAGGGCTTGTTTGTCCGCCTGGCTAGCTACCACCATCTTATCTAAATATGTCGCTACAACATCAATGTTTGTAGCATTTGTTGTGTTCCGGCAGCTAGAGATAAGATGGCCAGAGCCTCACTAGTTGAGGATCCCGGGTGAAGTGCGCTTCCATCATTGGCCTTATCATCACTTAACGTCAGGTGCGATCAAGGCACTGTGCTTACCCGTAAAAAATATATTTAAAAAAAATGTTAAACATAATATCGTTAATTGGTCGTATATTGACATGGTAGCCTATTTGGTGAAGTGGGTGACCCAGTTTGTCAAAGGTGCGGGTTCAATTTCCGATTTGGATAAAAGTTTGTGTGTATACTTCAATGGGTTCCTGGATGGTTTGAAAACACAATTGGACCCGGTGGCGCTGTAATAGGGGTCCAAAATGGGATACGACTGTACTCTCCCGCCCGATCCTCTAAATGCCACTACACATTTACAGAATACACTAAACATGCACACTAGGCTTAAGACACAGTACTCGTAGAACAAGGGTACGAAGAACCGGTTCACACGCGCTCTATACCAGGTACAGACATGTACTTGTGCCCTTCTCTCCACCACCACGGCCCGGTCAACCCGAGCCGAGAACCGAGCCTTTAGAGGCGCCCTCTAATATATACATATATGAACATATATATTAAATTACGCCCATGGACAGTTAATAGTTGGTTCGTCAAGATCTAGGGTGAGATAGCACAAATGACTTCGAAATTACTCAGCAATTGGGTCGGGGCTGACCGAATATCCACAAATTCAGTTTGATTCGAACGACACTTTGGTAATTTACATCGTGTGCTGACCAAACTTTATAGTGATTAGTTTGGGTTCCAATAGGGGCCCATAGAAAGGGCTTTAAGGTTCTTAAATAAGTTTCGTAATACATTCAGAGTCAAAGTCAAAGGAATTTATTGACAACTAAGTGTACATAGAGGCCTTAAAAGTGCTTACATCTTAGCTACCTCTTACAGGAACTGTAATATTTTCAAAAATAATAAGTAGTAATGACAATAAGTACGATAAATAAATACGATTTGATATGATAACATAAACAAAATTATTTAAACAGAGTAGGCACGCCAAACTAAAGTTCTATTTGAGATTTATGAGCAAATAATTCATTAAGTGTATAATAGCATTTTAAAATTAAGTAGTGTTTTATGTTTTTATTGAAAACAGTAAATTAAGTAAAATTTTTTATATTGGACGGTATCTTATTGTATATTTTAATAGCTTTATAGTAAGAGCTCTCGTTGAGCATTTTAATTCTGGAAATGGGTAAGCAAAGCCTATTCTGCCCCCCAACCGCCTAACACTCTCGCTTTCGATCGCTTTGAAAGCGAGGCCCTCGCCTCGCTTTCTAATATAATATCGAAATATAATATCGAATAATATCGAAAGCTATAGCCTATAGTTTTCGATATTGCTTTCATATTGCTTTCGAAATGACGAGATGACGCCTCCTCCTCGCCTCGCCTTCAAAGCGATCGAAAGCGAGAGAGTTAGGCGGTCGACCCCCTGATCTGAAATATTATGATCGGATGTTAACGACGGTAGTTGTTGACATTGAATGGGCGCCTTTGGCTTTCAAAGTAAATAAATAGTGTTGAATAACTTCGGCGGGCTGGTTAGAACCACGATAGCTCGATTGGGAGAGCACCTGACCCGGTATGTCAGAAGGGTGCAGGTTCAAATCCTGCTCGTGGAATTTTTTCAACATTTGTGTTTTTTAAAGCCTATTCTTATGACGAGCACCTACAAAAGACAGACCATTTTGTAGTATGAATTTAAAGAACTATTATAGTGATCATAGTAACAATAGCAACCTTTATTAATAAGGTAGTTGACTGATTACTCAATAGAGAAAGTTTTTATCAACTGTCAAAACTATATCTTCTATCTATCTATGTAAGACGAAGGGTAAGGCACACTAGCGCCGCTAATGGATTTAATTTGATAACTGCTAAACTGGATTTTTTTCAAACATTGCGGACCTTCCGACACTAGGCAAACATCTATTATTTAATAATTGTGCACTACTTTTAGGTTTGTTCTTGTATTCATTCGCTAACATCAAAAGTGGCCATTGTTTGTGAATAAATGCTATAGCCCGTTTTATGAATAAACCACGCAACAAAAAGTAGTGCACAATTATTAAACAAATACTATGGATGCTTTCCTGTTGTCGGACGGTACGCAATGTTTAAAAAAAGATCCGGTCCGTTAGTAATTGTCAAATTATCAATTGGTGGCGCTAGTGTGCCTTACCGTTCACCTTAAATGTGTGAATAGATTACGCATGCCTTGGTTTCAATGATGAAGACCTTTGCCCAGAAGCGCAAAAGAAATAATAGTACTTCCCAGAAGTATCCGTTTTGATTTAGAAAGAGCCGGCTACCGAGAAAAACTGGCAAGAAACTTAGGAGGCTATCATTTCTCCATATTTCTAACTAAATTACAATATAATTTATATTAAATATATAAAACTCGTTGCCGTAATTGTTTCTGATTTCCATAAAACGAGTGCTTTAGCTACTTACCTTGGGATCAGAACAATGTATATGATATTGTCTAATATTTATTTTATTTATTTATTTTATAACAACACGTAAAAACAATCTTAAAACATTATTTATCGACTTAAACAAAACAAACCAGCCTACCGTAAATCGCGATGCCTGTACAATACAAAGGAGAACTGGCTTGCACGCTTAAAACCTTCCAAAGTTTTACAATACCGTGATAATGCCGCCATTAGGGGAAAGGCGGCACCATTTAAAACTGAACAAAATACTCTTTTAACTTGTAAAGCTTGTAACGCAGGGGAAGCTATGCTATCTCTTTATTTTGTTTTATTTTAAGTCAAAGAACAGAGATAATACCATAGCTTTTTTTTCATTTAATTGATGGCTTCGTGCGATTAGCACATTTAGCCAGTGTCAAAGTAATTTTTCTAACATAAATAAATAATATTTCTTTTCTGTATGATGATGATGAATGATAATAGAAATGAGAAGTGAGAAATGATATACCCCCCAACCCCTCGAGTATCTCATTAAAGATGTGGGACTTTACTAAGTCTTCTTGGCGGGAAAGTGAAGAGTCATGTCTGCGGTTTTGTTTTATTTTCTAAAATTTGTGTTATGTCGAATATTAATGTGAAATAATGGTGGATTATTAACCGTTAAGTGTTCGTGAGTGCGCATGAGTGTTGGCAAATGAAACAAAACAGTGCAACGTCACTTTTCAAATTCTATCAACAAGTCTACCCGAGGACTTAGTAAAGCCCCACATTTTTACTGAGATACTCGAGGGGTTGGGGGTATATCATTTCCCACTTCTCATTTTTATTATCATTCATCATCATCATACAGGAAAGAAATATTGTTTATTTATGTATTACTTGCAAGAAAAATTACTTTGACACTGGCTAAATGTGCTAATCACACGAAACCATCAACTAAATAAAATGAAAAAAGAGAGAAAAAAAAAACATGTTACGTTACGATGATACACTTCGGTCAGACAAACATTAAACAAAAATAGCTAGCATCTTATAGCTTCTAGTGTACATCGGCACAACCACTAAGGGCGTGCTAACTCCGCTACTGGCGTATTGATTCTTTTATAACTGTTTCGGGCTCTTTATGGGCCACAATGGGCATTTACACGGCAGTCGCTGAATAGAAGGGGGGGTAAAGAGAGGTTATTTCCATAGACACGTTATGTAAAGCTAGCTATTCAGTGTAAGGTGGAAATAACGTGATAGGTAACTATTAGGTCCTTACCTACTATGACATTGACGTACTGTATAAAGATATTTAAATTTTCTTATTTATTTATTTATTTATTTATTTAAGGACAACCAACAAAACAAACACCATGTACATTTATAAAACAACAGATATTTGGTTACATTCTAAGGCGCTGTCTTAATTAGAGGTTGCCACGACATGCATAAACTGAAATAGGCTTATTAGGAAGCGAACTATGCACACACTTATATAATCACACAAACAAACTACTTAAGAACTACAAGATACTTAGTATCAATTTATGTTAACACTATAAAAATTGTAGGGCAGTATGTTTGTTTCTTTAGCTAAATATAGCAGCCCTTAAAAAAACAGGCCCTTTCAAAGCTACAATGAAACTAAAGGTCAATTCCGCTAACAAAAAAGGAGTAAATATAAAAAAAATTTGGGCAGACACAAAAATAAAAATCTGTGATATTACACTAAAGCCTGAGTAACATAGTCTTAATTAAATGTGTATAATAATATTAACAACCGGTATTGAGTTTTAGATGTTGTAATACACTTATTAATGAGTGAGAAAAACCGGCCAAGTGCGAGTTGGCCTCGCGCACGAAGGGTTCCGTACTTTATGACGTATTAAAAAAAACTACATACTAGATCTCGTTCAAACCAATTTTCGGTGGAAGTTTGCATGGCACATCATATATTTTTTTTTAGTTTTATCATTCTCTTATTTTAGAAGTTATAGGGGGGGACACACATTTTACCACTTTGGAAGTGTCTCTCGCGTAAACTATTTAGTTTAGAAATAAATAATGATATTAGAATCCTCAATATCATTTTTGAAGATCTATCCATAGATACCCTACACGTATGGGTTTGATGAAAAAAAAATGTTTGAGTTTCAGTTCTGAGTATGGGGAACCCCCAAAATTTATTGTTTTTTTTTCTATTTTAGTGTGAAAATCTTAATGCGGTTCACAGAATACATCTATTTTTATTTATTTTTATTTATTTATATCTACTTACCAAGTTTCAACAGTGTAGTTCTTATAGTTTCGGAAAAAAAGTGGCTGTGACATACGGACGGACAGACAGACAGACAGACAGACAAACATAACGAATCCGTAAGGGTTCCGTTTTTTGCCATTTGGCTACGGAACCCTAAAAACTTGAATTTCATAGGTAAAGACCCAATATTATAAATTGCTAAAGGTTGTCTTTGCGTGGAAATGTATACAATACAATGTTGTTAGACATGGTATACCACTCTCAGACCCAGAAGTCACAGGTTCGATTACCAGCTGGGATATGTTATCCTTGGGGAAGGCCTTTGTCCAGCAGTGGACGTCTTTTGGCTGAGATGACGATGATGATATGTTATTGAACTCGATTTGGTCGGTGGCTTGCTTTAGATTTGCCTGGCTATATAGCTTCTTCATCATCATCATCATCAGCTCATTTTATGTCCCCACTGCTGGGGCACGAGCCTTCCCTATGTATGGATAGGGAGAACGGGCCATAAACCACCACGCCGGCCCTTGCGGATTGGTGATTGTTAACGACTGCATGCTAATGCAGCCGGGACCAACGGCTTTACGTGCCTTCCGAAGCACGGAGGAGCTCGAGATGATAAATTTTTGGTCACCCATCCGATGACCGGCCTTTGCGAAAGTTGCTTAACCTCAGCACTCGCAGACCGGGCGCGTTAACCACTGCGCCATCGAGCTCCTTATCTATATTGAAAAATCATATAGCTTCTTATCTAAGTCTATATTGAAAAATGCCCTTCCTATCTTTGAAGGACACTTTCCATCACTCGTTTTCAATTTTTCGGTCCTAATATCGCCTCACACTGAACAAACCATAAGCGTGGTTGATCGCGCCAAAACTCGGGGATCCTCGAAGATACTGCGACTGTCGCTACGTCCATTTTATCAGCTTCTGGTGTTCTTTGAGTAGCCATTGTTAGTCGGGGTCACCAATGTGCCGTGAGGCAATGAGTGTGTTTGGTAGCAGGGATAATAAAATCACTATGTAGAAACGGCTGTATATTTCCAAAGTATGTCACACACTGCCTCAGTCTACAAGATGCACTTATTTATAATAATATTTATTAGTCACACAAAATGATATACTTAAATGAGGTCGTCTGTGCACACGGCACAGACGGATCAATATAATCATTAAAACATTTGTTTTACTAACTCTTTGCACAATACCCTTAATGGAATTGTAATTAAGAAAACAACATTGTAATTAAAGTAAATGCCTGAACGGGTAACGCAACGCGACCTCGCAAGCTTTCGTCTTCAATGGGCCGTGAAACTTGCGTTTGCGCACAAAAACTTACAGACAGACTCTTTTTTTTTAATGCCTTATAAGACAGCTCTTGACCTCGATCTCGCCTGATGGTGAGCGTAGATGAGGTCTGCGATGGAGCGAGCTGCCCCAGAAGATGCCTATTAACTTTCGACTTGCCTTTAAGGCGAGAGTTAATAGGCATCAGGGGGCCGACCGCCTTACTCTCTCGCTTTTGATCGCTTTGAAGGCGAGGCGAGGAAGAGGCGTCATCTTGTCATTTCGAAAGTTATTTGAAAGCAATATTGAAAGCTATAGGCTATAGCTTTCGATATTATTCGATATTATATTTCGATATTATATTAGAAGATGACGCGAGGGCCTCGCCTTCAAAGCGATCGAAAGCGAGAGGGTTAGGCGGTTGGGGGGCAGGTTATATGTAAGTTTTTGGGAACACAGACGATGCCGATGGCAGAGAATTCCACTCCCTGTCAGTGCGCAGTAAAAATGATGACATGAAGCGCTTAGTCACAGATTAGGTAATAGTTACTCTTAGTGCGATATAGTGGAATTTCAACTAGGTGGGGATGATATCCTGCAGTATATGATGATGATGATGAAGTAAATTGAGGAAAAAAAACTATGTTTTTCTTGTATCTCATGAATTACTGAACGTATTTACATGAAACTTGTACCAATTGAAAGAAGAACAAATAAAGAGCCAGTTCTAAACATATTTAAATTGAATATATGAAGCTTTTGGCCTGAAATCGTGGAAATAGTGTTCTTAATTAGGAATGTTTAAATGATCAACCTATCATCGAGTTTATGGTATGGTATCCGATATTGTGTAACTGTGTTACCTGAAAATAATTGAATTTATTATTACAATAAAAAGTTTTATTTCATCATCTACTTTACACACTAAAATAATTCCACTCATCCTGAAAAGACACCTCAGTTCCATATCGTCTGAAACTCTGAATTGCCTATAAAAAGAAAGATACGCCATTTTGTAAGCGTCCCGAAATAAGCGTCATGTCGTCTGAATATTCAGAGCATTCTGGCCAAATAACTCTTGAACAAAACGCACCGTGCCTTACAAATAAACAAAGAATAAGCTTCGAGTACTCATTCCGTGTTTTGTCTCTTTCGCTCTTAGTTGAAATGATGTTAACATGACGGGAACAAAACATGTAATCACTATTCGCTGTTTATTCTTTGTTTATTTGTAAGACCCAACATCTTTGTTTTGTTACTCCTTAAATACGGTTCAATTAGAGTTGACTAGGAAACTATAATAGGTTAGAATTGCGTTCTACTTTTTAGTAGGTGAGTTAGTGTGGTAACTATGGTAATACATTTCTTTGTTATTGTTAGGAGTTTGCGAGACGTTTTTCTTATTTCGTAACAGAGTGCCTAGCGTGAGTTTTGTTTTCTATCTGTATACATTCGATTACGCTTACGATAACGAAAATTAGTATGGCATTGATGCAGCACCTCCTGCGGCGACATACGAGAAGAGTTGTTTTTTTTAAATTTTATTTTTAATGGCTTTGCACAAGCATTTAGCCAATGAAAAAGTCTTACAATACTTAAATACACAATATTAGTTTCTTTCATGTATGATGATGATGAATGATAATAGAAATGAGAAGTGAGAATTTATATACCCCCCAAACCCTCAAGTATCTCAGTAAAGATACTAAGGCTTTACTAAGTCCTCGGGCGGACTTCTTAAGAGAATTTGACGGCTTAACGTGCCTTCCGAAGCGCGGAGGAGCTCGAGATGATAAATTTTGGGTCACCCATCTGATGACCGGCCTTTGCGAAAGTTGCTTCACCTCATCAATCGCAGACCGGGCATTTACAACACGTATTTAAACATTGTTTCACTTTGTACATATACCGTTTTGTAGTAAGGGTGTTAAAGTTCAGTTCGATTCAGTTTAAAGCTGGTACAGATTGAGATTTTGAACACCTGCCATCTTATGATAACCGGGACGAAAGGTTTAACGTGCCAGAGCACAAGATCGTCTGTCAGCACACACGAAACTTTCGACCACGAAACTAAAATCAGACTTAACCGTTTAGTTCTACAAACTATGTCGCAAACACACTAAACGACCAAATGAACAACACAAACACAAGCGGATTTAGATTCTATTGTTTAAGTTATAAAAACTATAGTGAACGCAAAATTACAAATGGCAGACAAGGTCTTTAACCTACTGGTAACGGAGCGGACCGTTATTTACCGCGCAATCAATATGGCGGGTTGTAAAAAAATTTCGCGCGCGCCTCGCGGAGCTGTCATTCTCGCTATGACATAGACAAGTGGTGTCGCTTTTTGCGGTGACGTGGCAAAGGGAACTCTGTTTGTTCCACTGTGCGAATCGTGTTTCTTTTGTTGAATATTATGTAAAGTTTTAAATATGGCGCGCACACGGGAACGTTTCGGCATTGAATATTACATTTAATATTACATTTTAACTCTGTTTCTCTTGATTTTTTTTTTAAATTTCTTATGGTCATGCAGTTAGTTTTAATATATCCTGATTTTAAGTGATGATAAAGACAGTGAAGGTGGAAGCGCACTTCACCCAGAACCCCTGGCCATTTTATCTCTAACACTGTCGGAACACAACAATCCTACGGTTCGTTTCTAATACTCAACTGGCACTTTTATGAAATCTAATTTATAACCATTACTGCCATCTAGGTACGGTTGAGTGAACTATCGAATAGTAGAAACGGCTTGATAACAGGACGCAAGTTACTGAGTTCATCCAACTGAAAAAACGCCGAGATTACGTTTCAATAACTCCTTCGGTATGAAGTTTTTCCCATTTTGTTAACTGGCAATGTTGTACTTCGTATAAAGTAGCTTGACCATTGTCACGGAATAAAATTTACTAATATAACTTACTTACTTACTTAATAGTACTTTTTATTTCGTATTTAAACTATCAACGTTGTTTTTTACCAGTGTCTCTTAGAAGACTAACTTTGGTTATTGTTGTAATTTATAAAATACAAAATGTTTATACAATGTAACGTAAAAACATCATCATCATCATCATCATCATCATCATCAGCCTATTGTAGTCCACTGCTGGACATAGATCTCTCCTTGTGCACGCCACTGATCACGATCCGCAGCTACTCTCATCCAGGTCTTGCCAGCCACCTTGCGAAGATCGTCGCCCTACCTAACCTGAGAGCGTCCTACACTACGTTAACCGATATGATACGTTTGCCGTAAAAACATCATCATCAGCTCAATTTATGTCCTTACTGCTGGGGCACGAGCCTTCCCTATGGATGGATAGGGAGAACGGGCCATAAACCACCTCACGGGCCCAGTGCGGATTGGTGGTTGTTAACGACTGCTAATGCAGCCGGGACCAATGGCTTTACGTGCCTTCCGAAGCACGGAGGAGTAAAAACATGCTAAAACATTATTTTTTTTTCTGCACTCCTCTGTCTTTACCCGACTTTTATCCCGAAAACCTTACTATTCCTTCATTAAACTGTCGCTGAACTCACCGCTATTATACTTTATGAAAGAAAGCCAAAATGCAACAAGTCAAAAACATAATTTAAAAAAAAGGCACTAAGGTGAGTTGAAGGAGGTTGAAGGCCAAGTACGTTCTCGTTGTGTAATAAATGAAAATAGTTACATCCGGTCAAAATAGTTATAAATTATGAATTTCAAATTTCATTGAAGCCAATTCACCGGTAATTTTCCGAATCACTGAATATAAATATTACGGAATGCTATTATTACGGTTTTTCTTATTTCTATAACGCCAGTAGACTCTTGCAGATACTTCGTTTGTGTTGAATAAAATGCTTGCCGTTTTCTTTTTATTGAAAAAGCATATTTTTACTCTTTTCTATATTAAACCTATATTTAAAATTACGAGATGTAACTGATCAAACCATTGACTCTCTGTTAGAGTATTAGTACATTTTAATGATCCATACAAACTTTGAAATTGTTTTTTTTTTTCAAACTATGAAGCCAAATTTAATGTTTTTTTTTTTATTTAAAAAAAATACACAAATGCTATTTAAAGTCCATTACGGAAAGTTGTAAATCGTATAAACTTAACTGATTTATTACTAAAATGTTTGTTTATATAATTTGAAAGCAAATTTTGTTGCGTTAAAGTTATATAAACAAAAAAAAAACTTTTATAAATAGCTTGCCTACTTCTTAACTGATCTTTAGTATTTGTAAAAATATTATGATCGGATGTTATGACGGTAGTTGTTGTCATTGAATAGGCGCCTTTGGCTATCGAAGTTAAAAAGTAAAAAGTGTTGAATAATTTCGGGGGGCCGGTTAGAACCACGATAGTTCAATTGGGAGAGCACCTGACCCGGTATGTCAGAAAGGTGCAGGTTCAAATCCTGCTCGTGGAAAATTTTTCAACATTTGTGTTTTTGTGACTTTTACTACTAGTAAACATTAAAATGTACGAAAGCTATTATGTAATATATATTATGTTTTTATCTAAAATTCCTATTGTCTTAAGTCTTTGTTGGAATTAATATTTTTATCTTTCTTTCTTTCTGTCTAATAAATAATGTAGTAACCAAACTCCAGCTGAACTATTAAACAATAATGTAAACCAAGCAGTTTTTAATTGAACACCGGCCATTATTCAGGGACGTTGGGGTAAAGCGCCGAAAAGATTGATGGGCGGCGAGAGTGGAGCCAACGCAGAGAAATTATGCCCGTTTTCCTTTCTAAATAATGCTACTCAGTGGTAGGCGTACTGAAACTACATTATTTATAATTTACTAGCTGTGCCCCGCGGTTTTACCTGCGTTAATAGTCATAGTGTGATGCAATATAGCCTATAGCTTTCCTCTATAAATAGACTATTCAACACAAAAATAATTTTTCAATTCGAACCAGTAGTTCCTGAGATTAGCGCGTTCAACCAAACAAACAAACTCTTCAGCTTTGTAATAACTATATATTAATATACGTGAAGTAAAAACTTTGTACCCGTTTTTACTAAACTTGCACAAAACTGAGGAGTATGAAATTTCGCACACTTATAGTTTATATAGAGAAGGTTATCCGAATGTAAATATTTTTTTTCAAATTATGCATAAAAATACATTAAATCAACAAAAACAACACTACACACGCTACCATGAATTTGACACACGTATTGTTTGTCTTTAATGCTGCCGACATCTGTCAATGCCAATCCAAACTTACATTCTATCTTTTTTAATTTTTCATTGCTTAGGACACAATCCGTGCAGCCCTAATAAAATTACGGTCGAATTTCGACCACTGGACGACCACTAGTTAGTATAGATTGGCGTTTTATAACACGTTCCGAATTTTTTTAATGGGCGATTTTCCGACCCCCAAAAAAAAGAAATTAGTTCCAAATGACTTCATAGATGGCGCTTAGTAAAAGGCGAGTCCATGGAGAGCACGTGTATGGAGCTGCGTAATATTTATTCCATTGCCTTTATTCAACTGTCAAACTGTGAACATAATTATGGAAAATAGGAATAGGAATAGTCCTGAAATGAAAATACTCATTTTTTATTTTTTTGGTTGACAAGCAAAAGTTCACTCTGGTAACTGCACAATTTATTACAGCCTCTATGTACGACTCGACTTTAATAAAACGCCATCTATCGAGTTTTTTTTAAACTAATTTTTAAATTTTTCATTTGGGCTGTCAGAAAATCGCTCATTGAATTCTGAGGCTGCAATTACGTTAACGAAAATGGGGACATTCCTTTTATATTTTACTGGTAACCACTTGGGCATCATCCCACCTGATGTTAAGTGATGAAAAGGCCGAAGGTGGAAGCGCTTCACCCGGGATCCTCAACTAGTGAGGCACTGGCTATCTTATCTCTAGCTGCCGGTACACAACAATGCTACAAACATTGATGTTATGGCGACATATTTAGATAAAATGGTGGTAGCTAGCTAGGCGGGCAAACAAGCCCTTACACCAACCAAACAGAGTACACAAACATAATACGTATCAACCGCTGGGAATAGACCACAGAGGCGGTTAAATTGTATTATTTAACCTTTAAGTTTTTCAAGTTCACCACCAGCTTTTTTTATATGTCCCCACTGCTGGGGCACGAGCCTTCCCTATGGATGGATAGGGAGAACGGGCCATAAACCACCACGCGGGCCATTGCGGATTGGTGGTTGTCAACGACTGCTAATGCAGCCGGGACCAACGGCTTTACGTACTCTCTGATACACGGAGGAGCTCGAGTTAATAAATTCTTGGTCACGATGACCGGTCTTTGCGAAAGTTGCTTAAATTCGCACGCATTTACTATTAATAGTTATAATAATATTATTTGATTTCCTCAATTTATTGTTCCGGGGCGCTGGCAACACCCACCGCCGCCATTTTGGAGCATCTGTCAACGACATTGCGCGGGAAAGTAAGTGTTCCTTTTTCCGCGCCGCATCCGCTCCGTCGAGCTTCTCTTTTTTAATTCCCACCCATACGGAAGCGAGCGGTGACGTCATCTGTGAGTGGCGCTTAGTAACATGTTAGTTTTTACATTTTTTGCAAGCGATTTCCTGTATTAACGCGCCCAGATTTATGGTGCAATTTCCTCTAACCGCTTCACGAGTAAACTTACTTTGTAAGTAAATACGCACTCAATTATATGGACGCGTATATACTGTACAGCAAATGGGTATTTATTGAGCCAATAACTAGTTTATGATGTAACGGTTTGAGGGTTTAAAACGGTAATGGAATCGTAACTTACTTTCTAAATAACCGGGATGATGGGACCACAGACAGTTTAATATGTTTTTTATATGTTACTATTGTTTTATATAAGGAGCTCGATGGCGCAGTGGTTAACGCGCCCGGTCTGCGAGTGCTGAGGTTAAGCAACTTTCGCAAAGCCGATCATCGGATGGGTGACCAAAAATTTATCATCTCGAGCTCCTCCGTGCTTCGGAAGGCACGTTAAGCCGTTGGTCCCGGCTGCATTAGCAGTCGTTAACAACCACCAATCCGCACTGGTCCCCGCGTGGTGGTTCATGGCCCGTTCTCCCTATCCATCCATAGGGAAGGCTCGTGCCCCAGCAGTGGGGACATAAATGAGCTGATGATGATGATGATGATGAGGTAAGCGCCTGGCCTTCATTTCACCTGATGTTTAGTGATGATAAGGCTGAAGGTGGAAGTGCACTTCGCCCGGAGCCCTCAACTAGTGAGGCACTGGCTATCTTATCTCTAGCTGCCGGAACAACAATGCTACAAATTTGATATTATGGCGACATATTTAGTGATTTAAATGATTGGTGCCGTCTGTTTGTCTTTATCACCATTCGCTTAGAAACGTCCCACTGTTGGACCCAGGCCTTCCCAGCTTTTTACATGAATAACACATGGGGAGACCAGAAGAGATGCCATGACCTACTACATAAAATACCAGTAAATTTTAATTTTTAAGTGCTAATTGCTGCACTGAAGCTGAATTAAATATTTATAAAAGGGTTGTATTTAATCGATCACCAAAGTAATCTAACGTAGCCCACAAAAATACTAAGTTAGCACCTAAAAATACAAAGTTAGCACCTAAACTACATTTAGATGCTAACTTACCATTTTTGGTGCTAGTCTACATTTTTTTAGTGGATCAATTTTAATATTTCTCTTTATAAAATACAGTTAATAAAAAATTTAACGCCCACCCGACCCAGCTAGGAATCGAACCTGCGTCTTCCGCAATCCGGGCGGCTGCATTAACCGCTATGCTACTGGGAAGGCGCTGAATTTTGTCACTGCTTTTTTTTAATTTTTGAGTGCTTATTGCGGAAGACCCAGGTTCGATTCCTGGCTGGGTCGGGAAGGCGTTTAATTTTTTCACTGTATTTTATAAATATTTAATTAATACGGTTTAATAGGTTTCAACGACTGCCATCCACGACAACCCAGGATTTGCTTATTATTTAATAGTAGCAAGAACTTACTAAAAACGTCTAACTTAGGTAGGTTAGGCATTTGCAATGAAAATAGGACCTTTTAAAAGTCAATGTCGTCACAGAGATGTGCAACTGATTTCAGTGGCACATATTTCTACACTCATATTGATGTAACGCCTATTTTAGAACTGCGTAAAGCACTCGAGTTTAATTAACTTATGTGTTGGCTACAAGACAGGGTGGGGCAAGTGCCCATCAAGAAAACCTTAAAGGGTTCCTCAAGCCGTGTGATTGAAACATCCTCAGAGGCTTACTATAGGATAGCATCACGCTACCATGTCCCCGTCCCCACTAAGGTTCTTCGAGGCGTTTGGATCGGAGTGACCACGTGTACTGTGTTCTCGAGATATTCTCATTTGGTCACCCGACATTGCGAAAGTTACTTAACTTGGGAGATTGCGAGCCGAACGCGCAAAGAGTTTCTGCTCTTATCTGCGCCACGACCGACTATGATAGATTATGAATACTCGCAGCACACGAAACTTTGTAGCTTGGCTCAATTTTGCGAGGGCGAACTTTAAACGTACATCGGCTAAGATATTTCTGGCTTCGCGATTTTCGTTAGTAACTTCCACAGTTTTACAAGAATGAGAGCTCCATTTTGGTAACCTGTTAAGTTTGCGCGAGTTGTGGTAGTTACTTCGCGGTTAGGGTTGCCAGGACTAAAATACAAAAATACAAAAGCGGGAATCTGCGCTATTTCAAGTCGGAGATTTTATTTCTTTAGTTGGATCGTCAACATTAGAAGGAACATCATGAATTAATATTCTCTTTATTAAAAAAATTTGTAAAAATTTTTTTTACTATATTTTATATAAAAACATATTTACAATATAAAATATTATAAAAAACTTAACCTAGGTTTGCCACCGGCAGCGGGGATAGACCCAAGCTATCGGTGGTTAGGGTTGCAGACTGAGGAACCTCCTGACAATACGTGCTGTGTCAAGGAGTACTGCCTTTTGTATCTCACCCTTGACCCAACCTTTCAGCGAGAGCTTCTCTAGGTGTTGATCGAGGCTAAAAGACCGTTTGCCGAAACGACTATCAGTACAATAATGGTTAAAACCATCTCCCACATGGCGGTAACCTCATGAGCCAAGTCAAGGTACTTACTGAGCTTGTCCTTCTCGGCTTTCACAAGGTTCTCATCATGTGGTATGGTGATATCTACCAGTATTGCCCGGCGCTGGGATCGGTCGACCACCACGATATCAGGCTTATTGGCGACAATAGTCCTATCCGTAATGATAGAGCGATCCCAGTAGAGCGTTCCATGACCATAATTATAATTATAATTATCATTAACTGTTCCTTATCCTTATAGGCAACAACATTAGTCGCAATATAAAATTTAGAAATTAAAACGGAAGTTCAATGTAATAATACAGTGTTTTTTATAGCTTTTAGTGATTTATATCTTTTGTACCTGTTTGTGATGAGAAATAAATTATAATCTATTTTCTTGTACAATATACAGTGTGGAAATTTAACTCAGGCCCTGGAGGGAAACTACTTTAAATCCTTAAGCTAGCTCATTTTACTTAAAGGAGACATTCCTTTATTTTTAAAAAGAAACAAATCTGCATTAAAAGATTTTTTAAAACTCGCTTGCTTCGCCCGGGACTCGAACCAACTAAAATTTAAAAAAATAAACACTCTTTATTTTATTGTACTAATCGGTAGTATTAATATTCAGGATAAAGTTTCTCTAACAAACCTTTGGTCTTAAAAATAAAAATAATCGTTAAATCTAACATCAACTTTATTTTACTATCCATTTTGTAACACTTAAATTATTTAAC